>CM030367.1:90821120-91088620 GCA_017893485.1 Hemerocallis citrina
CTCTTTTCTCCTCTAATTTATTTCTTTAAAATTTCCAGATTACTAATCTTATAGATTTGCAACTTAACAGTATTTAAAAATTATTATTTTGACATAAACACATGAATTTTTCTTTCTAAATTGTATTTTATATCTATATTTTCGACATTTGAAAACAACCATGATTCTTACCAAATTTAGCACCACAATTATCACATAGGTTTATTTTCTTGCTTTCTTTTATTTCTACAACAATTTCTAGAATATAGTCTCTTTTATCATACTAATGCCATACTAATTAATACGGCACAATTCAAATATTTCAATTAACCAATTAGCCATTTACAAGCATATTCCCTTAATCTTACAAGGTTCAAAGTTCACAATTTCATAGCAACATGATAATTCTGATGTAATAATCACAATTTAAAACATCTATCAATCAATTCATCAAGCATTCACTTCATTTCTAATTAGTCTCTTTTATAGCAACACATGGCCAAATTAACCAGTTTCTTCTTAGCAATTTCATCAATTTAATCCCTAGCATGATATCTACATTAGAAGCTTGAGAAATCACCCACCTATTTTGAAGAACAATTGAAAAACTCCTAGAAATCTCCTTGAACATACGATCACCTCCTAGTTGTAAGCCTTCTCCTCCTTGCTTGTGCACACCAAAGCGCCTTCTCTTCCTTATACTTGATGAAACCCGAGCTCTCCTTCCTCCTTAATGAATGGCCGGCCTCCAATGGTGAAAGGAACACACAAAATACACAACTCAATCTTTTTCCTCACACAAATTTCTCACACTCTATCTTTTCTCCTCACTTTCTTTATAATTTCTAAAGGTGCAAGAGAAGTGAATGGCTAGAGGGGCTATTTATACACTTTTTGGGGTCAATTGAAGGACTAAGATTAACTTGATGAGAGTAGATTAGGGGCTAGGATGCATTAGGGAGTTAGAGCAATCACCCATTAACACAAAACTACCTCTCCACTCACACCACTCCCCCATCTCCTCCATGCTTGAATCCGGCCAAGTCTACTAGCACAATTCACGTGCATGTGCAATGCACGTGCCACCCTAAATGTTGGATCCTGTAGGCAAGACAAAATAACACTAAAGGGAGGTGAATAGTGTTGTATAAAAAATAATTAAGAAAGTGAACTTTTCGTTCTGTCCAGTCGACTTAAAGGGAGAATACAGTCGACTGGGCATCAAGAAAGAAGAGTATTTTATACAAGTCTGATCAGTCGACTTATAGCGGAAACTTAGTCGAATTACCAGACAAGTATTCGAAGAGTATTTTATACAAGTCTGATCAGTCGACTTATAGAAGAGACCCAGTCGACTTGCTAGACAAGTTTTCGAATAAAACACAGAAAAATTGAAATGCAAGTGAAAAAAATACAATCACAGAGTACATAGCGATGTATCCTGGTTCGGTCCTCCCTACCTACATCCAGTCCTCAAGCAACCCACTTGAGATTTTTCACTATTCTTGAAGAAAATACAAGAATACCCTACGGCGTTTGACGACAACCTTGCCAAACTCATAGACCTATCTCACCACTAGAGAGAGCACACCCACTCCACAACCTAGAGTGAAAAAACTGACTCTACAACCGAAAGGACCACTTTCACAACCCGAGAGTGAAGAACAACAACAAAAGAGTTACAACAACCTATATCCTTGTTTGTGATTGTGATTTTTGTTTGGTGGCTAATAGGTCAACTTCTGAAATCAGTCTAAAACGAATTCAATGTTATACTAGACTGATTTTCAGAGAACCAAGACTTAGAGATTATGATTGCTTCTTAGGAAACTTGTTCTCTCTAAAAAACAAAAGCTTTTAAACTAGAGAGAATGCTTTGAACCTTTTCATGGTGATTCCTATGCTCTATTTATAGATAGGAATCATAGGAACGTTGAAGAACAGTTCCTAAAACTGAGTTAAAACGGATAGAATTTGATTTAAATTTGAAAAACAAGTTTTGAAATCAGAAAACTGTCGAAATGGCTTGAACAGTCGACTGGGTTGCCATAATGAGTCGACTGGTCCGAGCTTGTATTAGTTCAGACAGTTTCGTACTATGACAGTCGACTGGTTCCGAAGAATGGTCGACTGGTACTCAACAGCTGATCTTATTCAAGCTTATTTCGACCTTTTAACTTTTGTAAAAACACTCAAATATTTAAAAGATATGTGTGAGTGTATGTGTGACAAGTCTATTATAACATTTTTAAGACTCAAAGAATAAGAATTACAATTGCTACAAGACACTTTAATACAAACAGTTAAAAGCACTAGTCTTGTCTTGAACTTGAGTCTTTGACATGAGTCATTGTCTTTATATCTTGAAGCTTGCATGATCAATGTGGCTTGAACTAAGTTTTTTATGGTTTGATCAATTGTCTTGAAAGCTTCATTGGATCAACTTTGCCTTTGTGTATTGCACCATGATATTGATCTTAATACACCCTGCAATATATATAGGTGATAGCACAACTTTGCATTGTGTTGTAGTCATCACAACCAAGAATCAACACTAAGCACACCTAGTTACTAGTTGTACATGTATTTGTTAATTAATTTGTTACAAAAATAAGTCTACCCTACAAGTTGTCGCATTTAAATGAGAATAAACTAGTGCGCTCAATTTAATGGGCTTTAGAATCCATGGGCTTAATAATTAAAAAATAATTAATTTAATTAGTGTGAGCTAGATTTAAATAATTTGGCCTAGGATTTAAAATAGGCTTTTAAAATTAAAAAAAAGAAGAATTAAAATACTTGTTCTTGGTATGAAAATAAATAATTTTCTAAGGGTAAAAATGTACATAAATTTGCACGTGCAAAACACGTGAAATCAAACAAACTTATATTAAATTATAATCGAAAATTCAGGATGTTACAATGATCACTTGACACTTGCTACTTGTTACTTGTACATGATACATGATTACTTGACACTTGTTACTTGTTACTCGTTTACATACCACTCGACACTTGTTACATGCCACTTGCACCCATTTACCTTGCCATGATACTTGCTCTGTTCTTGACTTAGAGTTAGTTGCTCTATTTTGCTGTTACATCTTTCATGCTACACTTGCTTCCGCTATTACTTTATTCCTGTCTTTTTGTTTTCTTCTGTACTTGTTGCCTGCAATACAAGCGGCCCGTAACTTGCATTGACGGGCGTTTGTTTTCTCTTTTCCTTTTCTGCAAATTTGTCACTTGCATACCTTGGTGACCAGCTGCCCGATGGAGTAGGTGATCAAAGATTCTAGTTGGCTGGAGTTCTTGTTACATTTATTCTTATTGCTTATCTTGAATAATTTGTAACTTGTTATATGGATATTTGTATTGGGCATTTTGTCAAAGACTTGTGTTTTGTTCCAGACTTGATTATTTGAGATTTAGTATTCTTGTTTTTGTTTCAAGTAATCTTGTTGACTATATTAATTCAGTTATTCATGCATTTTTTACTATTCATCTTGTATATCTCTTGCTTATTCTTATATATGTTGTAAAGATCCTTACAGCTTATGAATGGTGAAAGCCATTCGCTGGACTTGTGTCGTGTACTTTTATTTCGTATTCCTTTTTGGGAAGCGGGGCGTGACAGGGTTTTTAGTGGTATCAGAGCACCGGGTTCGGCTAATGTATTAGCTCGACTAATATATTAGACAAGTTTGGGCTCGATCAAGGATTGACTCAACAGTGTACAGACCATGCAATAACATGAATGAATTAACTCAACAGTGTACAGACCATGCAATAACATGAATGAATTATAATCAACATTGATCTAGATGCTAATTATTTTTGGGTTTGTGCAGGCCATGGTTCGTAGAGGTCCCATATCCCGTCCACAGGAGGAACAACCTGTACTTGAGGCTGTTACAAATGTTCTTGAGCGGTTGATCAACATGCAGCAAAACTACAGTGACCTTGTGATGGCTGCTTTGGAAGCTGCCTGGGTTCCGAATTTCGCTGTGCCTACACAGGCAGCTCTTCCTCCTCGTCCGGGTACAGTTACAAATTTTATGAGGCTGCACCCTGACAGATTCTCGGGCACTGAGACGCCTTTGGATGCTGAACAATGGCTGATAAGGACAGAACAGTTATTGTTGGCAACAAGAGTTGCCGATGCTGATCGAGTGGATGTGGTGACCATCCAGCTGGTGGACCTGGCCCACATATGGTGAAGGATCGAGTCCGAAAGGCTCATGCGGCCTATTGCTTGGGCCACATTCACTAGGAGCTTCTTGGAGAAGTTCTTCCCTAGCAGTACTCGGGTTAAAATGAAGCAGCAGTTCCTGGCCCTGAAACAGGTTGGTCATTGTTCTATTAATTGGAACATTGTTACATATTGTCACTCCCCGCTTCCCACTATAAGGAAATACAGGCACGCAACTGAGGCCCAGCGAATGATATACATCATCCATAAGCTGTACAATTATTAGCTCAACAAGATCTTTATAACATATTCACGCAGGCAAATATAATAATCACATGAGCTGAAAATAGAATAACCATCATCTGAATAATACATCAACATCGGGTCAAGATGCCCGGAAGTACAAGATACCAGAATTAAAATAATATGATAAGCAGTTCGCTATAACAACTAGATAAAATAGCGACTGAAAGAAAAACAACATGAAGTAGTAACGAAGCAGCAACGATCATCTAGAGAGTCTGCTCGTCGGGTCCATCAGTACCTGTATAATTATTAACTCAAAGAAAAATAGAAAAGTTCCCGTTAGAGCAAGTTTCGGGCAACAAGTAGCAACAAGCAGAAAAAAGGGTAATATAACAAGATATAACATGGAAGAAACAAGAATTAGAAGTACAAATACAATATGGAAGTAAGCAAAGAACTGGGACAATATGATCATGTAACTTACCTAGTGTATTCTAGACTTCGAGATAAAAGCAATTGATAACCTAGGCTCAGTTAATCGATAATCATGTAATCAAGGATCGAGAGTCATGTAATCAAGAGTCATGTAAACAAGAATCATGTAATCAAGAGTCTTGTAATCAAGAGTCATGTAATCAAGAATCATACTTAGTGAAGATCTCAAGTTTATCTGTTTTATTAACTTATCTAATGCACGTAATCCTGTGTCCCATACCACAAGTTCGGTGTATATCAATCATGTGACGTTTAGACTTAAGTAGTGAATTCTATAGGATTATGTACTCGGGTCTTCCAGTGATAGTATCAAGACATGTAATCATGAATCATGTAATCGAGAATTATGGAATCAAGAATTGTGTAATCAAGAATCAAGAATCAAGAATCACTATTTCGGGAAACACGGGCCCCCTTCCGAGTATACTCCCCTATATTGTCCACAATTAAGTCGTACCCTTATAACCCCGGCTTGTTATTCTTTTATAATTAATTATGAAGATGCAGTTGGTACGACTAGTGGAACGGTGTAATCAAATAGTTTAGTCAAGGAAAATATCAAGGGCAGTAATCATGAGACGTAAAACGAGTACATGTATCGAGAGTAGTTATTATAGAATTATCAAGTGGTATAAAATGTATGCTATCAACCTATTATATCTGTGCAAATTATTATTACACGAACAATAATACATTCAGTTCATTAAATATGAAAAAAAATAATGGGTTTATATGAAAAAATGTATAGATGAATTTTCAGACAACTTGACATATCTGCATTCAAATTCACTTTCCCGTTGTTACAGAAAAACAAATCCAATTCCGTCAGATATTCTAGAAAGTAGACTCTCTTCCGGTTCTAACGCATATTCACACGATACATTCTAGAGAAAGTAGCTATGCGTACAAATTCATTTTTCGCTGGTTTCGATGTTTCGCGCACATTCTGGAAATTCGGAGTCACAATACTAAAACTGCGATATCTCACAATCTATATATCGGATTGAGAAACCGTAATATGTTTTGGATATCTAGACTCGAAGGGTTACGATTTTCATGTAGAAAGTTTTTCGATCCAGTATCAAGAACATGGTCAAATTCTCAGTACGAGATACAGGTTAGTAATCCCGTGCAGGTTCAAAAATTCACGATATGATGGTACTAAAATCGCGATATCTCACAATCTATACATCCGATTGAGAAACCGTAAGATGTTCTGGATTCGGGACTCGATAGGCTACGATTTTCATGTAGAAAATCATCAATCCAGTATCGGAAACATGGTCGAATTCTCAGTGCAAGGTCAAGAAATTTTAGAGATAGTAAGGTTGAATATTCGATATTCGATAACACGATTCGAAATGTGTTAACGGTTCACTGTTGAGTTGATATAGAATGGAACCAATGACTAGAATGGAGTTTGACAATAAAATATGATGATAACTAGACTACTTGCTACGAGTTCAAGGAAAATGCTTGTATGAGAACAAAAATAGTGTACAAGGTACTTGCCTTATAACGTGATGATTTTGGTGGTGGTGTTAACCGCGGAAAGAAGAAGCAACATCGGAAACGGACGGTGGCACAACGGCGGTAAGAATGGCGGCAAGACGGTAGCTAGCAAGCAGCGGTAGCAACGGTGAGCGACGACAACAACAAGGTGGCGCGGCGTCGGGTTATTTTTCGAGGTTCACGGGATCGTAGAAGCGGAGTCGGTGGCTCGAAGATGGAAGGTAAAGTGGAGCTTGGGTGTTGCTTGAGCTCTCGGGTGTGAAGAAGGCAGAGGAAGAGAAAGAAGGAAAATGAATAATGAGATGTAGATAAGAGAAGAGAAAGAGGTGGGAGGTTCTACATGTGTGTGTGTGTATATATATAGAAAGGAAGAGGTGCATGGGGTGTAGAAAAATCAAAGTGCATGGGGTGTAGAAAAATCAAACATGTGTGTGGAAAAAAATGAGAAGTTAGGCGTAGAAGGAGAAAATGAGGGGTTAGTGGGGATTAGGTCAGAAAATAGGAATAAGGAGGAGAAGTCAGGAGTAGGAGTTAGGCGTAGAATTAGGCAGGATTCGGATTAGGATTAGGATTAGGATTAATCAGGGTTTAAAATTTGTATTTAAACTCCGATCGAAAAATCACAAAATTATAGAATTGATCAGAAAAATATTCTGGCTTTAGATAAATAGTCCAAAGAAAAAAATAAAACTGATCTGAAAATTGAAGTACAAAAATTCACGTAGTAAAATACTTACTACTGGAACAGGGAGTTACAATCCTACCCACAAAAAAAATTTCGTCCTCAAAATTTACTTAGGTGGGATATAGGATAGCTAAGAAGAATGCAATACTCTTCAACTGAGAGTGCAACGGAAGATAAAAGAAACAAAGAGTACAAAGACACGAAAACAACTAAAGACAAATTGTGCACCCTCAACTGAAGGACTCAACAATTTAATGTCTAGGCTCAGAATCTGAACCACCGACATCGCTAACATCCCAGTTCAGCTGAGTCACAAGCTCATCTCGCTCTGACACATACTCTTCTAATTTTCTGAGTAACTCCTTAGGCGAAGGTGCTGAAATCAAGATGCGTCTGGCCTTACTGGATATAAACTCCTCAGCCACAGCTGAATCTATGAAGGACAGAAGTGAGTCGTAATATCCATCAACGTTTAAAATACCCACCGGTTTGCTGTGGATTCCCAGTTGAGCCCATGTGATCACTTCAAATAACTCCTCAAGTGTTCCATAACCTCCGGGCAAGGCTATGAAAGCACCAGCAGCACGAGCCATTTCAGCCTTCCTCTCGTGCATGTTAGAGACAACTCTAACATCTCCCACAGTTCTCCCAGTAATCTCTTTCGGCATCAGCGACTTGGGAATCACTCCCAAAACGTGTCGGCCACCAGCACGAACAGCGTCGAAAACTAGGCCCATTAATCCTATGCTCCCACCACCCTAGACGAGATCGATATTCCTTTCTACAAGCTCCTTGCCGAGCTCGATCGCGGCTTCCTGGTAGCTAGCTCTTTTGCCCGAGCTACTGCCACAAAATACACAAATCCTGCCGAATCTCGATAAAGATGAAGAAAGCTTCATCTTCTTCCCTGCTTCACTTTCTTCTTCCACCGATTTTCTCTTCATCCCCGCTACCGATTCTTGATCTCTTCTTTCCATTTGCCAAGAAAATCCGAGCTACTAATCTTTCTCTTGCTTTCTTGCTCCCGCCTCTGCTACCGGCTTCTCACTTTCTCTCTTCTCCGAAGCTTGCTCCCGAGTTGCCTTCTTCTTTCTCTTCTTTCCTTTCTTCCCCGACCTCTCTCTCTCTTTCTTTCTTCTCCGTCTTCTCTTTCTTTCTTCTTCCTTCTCCGACTTCTCTCTCTTTCTTCTTCCTCTTTCTTTCTCTTTTTCTTTCTCTCTTTTTCTTTCTCTCTTTTTCTTTCTTCTTTCTTTGACTTCTCTCTCTCTCTTTCTCTTCTTTTTATTTCTTCTTCTTCTTGTCTTTTCTTCATTAATGCACCGCCCCCTATAACCGGACTATGGCCAATATTTACACTTTGTTTCCTATCCATTCTAAATATAACATCGAACCCTTAGATGTTGATGTTTCTAGATGCTGATATCACGTGATAGCGATCGATGAATTGAGCAGAATTAAGAGATTGGTAACACGAAGATGTTGGTTGTCAAACTTATTTGGTAAAGTGGGCCCCACCCACCAAACAATGTTGAAAAATTGTGGCAAGATTGGTGCCGCAAAGAAAAATGGGAGAAATGAAAATAAATAATTTGTCAGTTACTCATTTCTCATTCCTATAAATGAGAGGTTTAGGAAGAAGAAAAAAATTAAGCAAGATAAGAACAAGAAACAAGCAGAAAAGAAGAAAAGAATAGAGTGTATATTTGTAAGGTGTAGTAATACCAGTTTTAGAAAATAGTGAAGAGTCTTCTTGTTGTTATTCCAATTTCCAATTTGTTTGCTAAAAGCCCAACAAAATTCCTACTCTCTTCCAACAGAAGATTCAAGAAAATAGGGATAGAAAGAAATAACTAGTATGATACTCAATAATGGATTGATCGATGAGAATGAATGCAATGTATAGAAGGCAACATGCAACAAACGACGCAGGAACTGAAGAATCAAAATATACCAGCAACTGTTTCTTTGGTGGTCTCTGCCTTTTCTGTAATCAAGTTATGAGCCTGATTACACTCTCCAGTATGTCCTCCACTGGGATTTGATCCTCCTATTGGTGTGACACTCTTTCTCTTCGGGCAATCTCGAACCTTGTGATCATTCGCTCCGCATGCAAAACACAGGTTGTTGGCTTTTCAGCAGTTCTTGCGTATGTGTTCAACTCGACGGCAATAATAGCACTTCCGGTCCTTCTTCGGAGTCGCCGATGGGTAAGGTGATGTTCTAGTAGTCGGGGTCTGAACTGGCCTCCGTATCGGTCCACCTGTAGACTGTGCGACAGTAAGAAGATGTAATGCCTCCTGAACGGCATTCCACCCTCTACAGATCTGCTCTTGGGTATCAAGCATGGCGGTGTAACTCTTATGCTGGTGCACAAACAAATCCCATTGAATGGAGTTTGCGACATCCTGTACCCTATCCAGATTAGCTCTCACCAGTTCATTTTGTCCTTGCTGTAGCTCCATCATTCGTCGCATCTCCTGGAGAATGGCAACGATCTCCGATAGTTCATCCCTGGGTGTAGAAGTCGAAGAACCTCCGTGAATCATAGTCTGAAATGCATATTCGAATGGGGTAAATCTCCAGATGGCAAGTTGGTTATTAACATTCATGTGATCCACGTGGTGTGTATATTGTTGAGCTTAGCATGGTTCGAGCCTAGGCTCTGATACCACTAAAAACCTGTCACGCTCCGCTTCCCACTATACGAAAATACAGGCACGCAACTGAGGCCCAACGAATAATATACATCATCCATAAGCTGTACAATTATAAGCTCAACAAGATCTTTATAACACATTCACGCAGGCAAATATAATAATCACATGAGCTGAAAATAGAATAACCATCATTTGGATAATACATCAACATCGGGTCAAGATGCCTGGGAATACAAGGTACCAGAATTAAAATAATATGATAAGCAGTTCGCTATAACAACTAGATAAAATAGCGACTGAAAGAAAAACAACATGAAGTAGTAACGAAGCAGCAACGATCATCTAGAGAGTTTGCTCGTCGGGTCCATCAGTACCTGTATAATTATTAACTCAAAGAAAAATAGAAAGTTCCTGTTAGAGCAAGTTTCAGGCAGCAAGTTGCAACAAGCAGAAAAAGGGGTAATATAACAAGATATAATATGGAAGAAACAAGAAGTAGAAGTACAAATACAATATGGAAGTAAGCAAAGAACTAGGACAATATGATCATGTAAGTAGTAACTGTAACTAGTGTATTCTAGACTTCGAGATAAAAGCAATTGATAACCTAGGCTCAGTTAATCGATAATCATATAATCAAGGATCGAGAGTCATATAATCAAGAGTCATGTAATCAAGAATCATGTAATCAAGAGTCTTGTAATCAAGAGTCATGTAATCAAGAATCATACTTAGTGAAGATCTCAAGTTTATCTGTTTTATTAACTTATCTAATGCACGTAATCCTGTGTCCCATATCACAAGTTCGGTGCATATCAATCATGTGACGTTTAGACTTAAGTAATGAATTCTATAGGATTATGTACTCGGGTCTTTCAGTGATAGTATCAAGATATGTAATCATGAATCATGTAATCGAGAATTATGTAATCAAGAATTGTGTAATCAAGAATCAAGAATCAAGAATCACTATTTTGGAAAACACGGCCCCCTTCCGAGTATACTTTCCTATATTGTCTACAATTAAGTCGTACCCTTATAAGCCCGGCTTGTTATTCTTTTATAATTAATTATGAACATGCAGTTGGTACGACTAGTGGAACGGTGTAATCAAATAGTTTAGTCAAGGAAAATATCAAAAGTAGTAATCATGAGACATAAAACGAGTACATGTATCGAGAGTAGTTATTATAGAATTATCAAGTGGTATAAAATGTATGCTATCAACCTATTATATCTATGTAAATTATTATTACACGAACAATAATACATTCAGTTCATTAAATATGAAAAACTGGAATGACCAATAAATCCTAATTTGGACAAGTATTCGATTTTATATGAATTTTGCAAGTGATGATAGAAATACAGTGAAACATAGAGCTCACTGGTTTGTACCATGTCCATAGAAATGGGTTTAAACTTGTACTTCACTAGCTTAGAGTTGTTGTTTGAGGTCAAGAAACATGTCATGGATGTGAGTATGAGTTAGGACTTAAGTGATCTAAAGTTTCTTGCTAATAGTAGCCCATAATTGCTTGTAGAGCCCAATATAGACAACGGTGTTCAATGTTTGAATTGGAAATTGTATTGGATTTATATGAAAAAATGTATAGATGAATTTTCAGACAACTTGACATATCTGCATTCAAATTCACTTTTCCGTTGTTATAGAAAAGCAAATCCGATTCAGTCAGAGATTCTAGAAAGTAGACTCTCTTCCGGTTCTAACGCATATTCACACGATACATTCTAAAGACAGTAGCTATGCGTACAAATTCATTCTTCGCTGGTTTCGATGTTTCGCGCGCATTCTGGAAATTCGGAGTCACAATACTAAAACTGCGATATCTCACAATATATATATCAGATTGAGAAACCGTAATATGTTTCGGATATCTAGACTCGAAGGGCTACGATTTTTATGTAGAAAGTTTTTCGATCCAGTATCAGGAACATGGTCAAATTCTCAGTACGAGATACCGGTTAGTAATCCCGTGCAGGTTCAGAAATTCACGATATGATGGTACTAAAATCGCGATATCTCACAATCTATACATCTGATTGAGAAACCGTAAGATGTTCTGGATTCGGGACTCGATAGGCTACGATTTCCATGTAGAAAATTATCAATCCAGTATCGGAAACATGGTCGAATTCTCAGTGCAAGGTTAAGAAATTTTAGAAATAGTAAGGTTAAATATTCGATATTCGATAACACGATTCGAAATGTATTAACGGTTCACTGTTGAGTTGATATAGCATGAAACCAGTGACTAGAATGGAGTTTGACAATAAAATATGATGATAACTAGACTACTCGCCACGAGTCCAAGGAAAATGCTTGTATGAGAACAAAAATAGTGTACAAGGTACTTGCCTTATAACGTGATGATTTTGGTGGTGGTGTTAACCGCGGAAAGAAGAAGCAACATCGGCAACGGACAGCGGCACAACGGCGGTAAGAATGGCGGCAAGACGGTAGCTAGCGAGCAGCGGTAGCAACGGTGAGCGACGACAACGACAAGGTGGCGCGGCGTCCGGTTATTTTTTGGAGTTCACGGGATCGTAGAAGCGGAGTCGGTGGCTCGAAGGTGGAAGGTAAAGTAGAGCTTGGGTGTTGCTTGAGCTCTCGGGTGTGAAGAAGGCAGAGGAAGAGAAGGAGGGAAAATGAAGAATGGGATGTAGATAAGAGAAGAGAAAGAGGTGGGAGGTTCTGCATGTGTGTGTGTGTATATATATAGAAAGGAAGAGGTGCATGGGGTGTAGAAAAATCAAAGTGCATGGGGTGTAGAAAAATCCAACATGTGTGTGGAAAAAAATGAGAAGTTAGGCGTAGAAGGAGAAAATGAGGGGTTAGTGGGGATTAGGTTAGAAAATAGGAATAAGGAGGAGAAGTCAGGAGTAGGAGTTAGGTGTAGAATTAGGCAGGATTAGGATTAGGATTAGGATTAATCAGGGTTTAAAATTTGTATTTAAACTCCGATCGAAAATTCACAAAATTATAAATTTGATCAGAATAATATTCTGGCTTTAGATAAAGAGTCCAAAGAGAAAAATAAAACTGATCTGAAAATTGAAGTACAAAAATTCACGTAGTAAAATACTTACTACTGGAACAGGGAGTTACAATCCTACCCACCTTACAAAAAAAATTTCGTCCTCGAAATTTACTTAGGTGGGATATAGGATAGCTAAGAAGAATGCAATACTCTTCAACTGAGAGTGCAACGGAAGATAAAAGAAACAAAGAGTACAAAGACACGAAAACAACTAAAGACAAATTGTGCACCCACAACTGAAGGACTCAACAATTTAATGTCTAGGCTCAGAATCTGAACCACCGACATCGCTAACATCCCAGTTCAGCTGAGTCACAAGCTCATCTCGCTCTGGCACATACTCTTCTAACTTTCTGAGTAACTCCTTAGGCAAAGGTGCTGAAATCAAGATGCGTTTGGCCTTACTGGATATAAACTCCTCAGCCACAGCTGAATCTATGAAGAACAGAAGTGAGTCGTAATATCCATCAACGTTTAAAATACCCACCGGTTTGCTGTGGATTCCCAGTTGAGCCCATGTGATCACTTCAAATAACTCCTCAAGTGATCCATAACCTCCGGGCAAGGCTATGAAAGCATCAGCAGCACGAGCCATTTCGGCCTTCCTCTCGTGCATGTTAGAGACAACTCTAACATCTCCCACAGTTCCCCCAGTGATGGCGACTTGGGAATCACTCCCAAAACGTGTCGGCCACCAGAACGAACAGCGTCGGAAACTAGGCCCATTAATCCTATGCTCCCACCACCATAGACGAGATCGATATTCCTTTCTATAAGCTCCTTGCCGAGCTCGATCGCGACTTCCTGGTAGCTAGCTCTTTTGCCAGAGCTACTGCCACAAAATACACAAATCCTGTCGAATCTCGATAAAGATGAAGAAAGCTTCATCTTCTTCCCTGCTTGACTTTCTTCTTCCACCGATTTTCTCTTCATCCCCGCTACCGATTCTTGATCTCTTCTTTCCATTTGCCAAGAAAATCCGAGCTACTAATCTTTCTCTTGCTTTCTTGCTCCCATCTCTGCTACCGGCTTCTCACTTTCTCTCTTCTCCGAAGCTTGCTCCCGAGTTGCCTTCTTCTTTCTCTTCTTTCCTTTCTTCCCCGACGTCTCTCTCTCTTTATTTCTTCTCCGTTTTCTCTTTCTTTCTTCTTCCTTCTCCGACTTCTCTCTCTTTCTTCTTCCTCTTTCTTTCTCTTTTTCTTTCTCTCCTTTTCTTTCTTCTTTCTTTGACTTCTCTCTCTCTCTTTCTCTTCTTTTTTCTTCTTCTTCTTGTCTTTTCTTCATTAATGCACCGCCTCCTATAACCGGCCTATGGCCAATATTGGCCCTATAACTGGTATCATGTCAGAGGCTTGGAACATTGTCATAGGTGGTGATGTTGTTGTTTATTCTCGAGAGTGCAAGCAGAGTCCCGTGGCTATTGTGGCGCAGATTTCAAGGCGAACCTGATTATCATTGGGAATTCAGGATTCGACATCATTCTCGGTATGGATTGGTTGGGTGAATCCCATGCTGTCATTGATTGCCGTGCCAAGAAAGTTGTATTCCGAATTCCAGGTCGTGCAGAGTTTGAGTTCCATGCTAGGGAGATGCCCCTAGGACGAGCTGAGACTGTAGATGATCAGGAGAATTGTGCGATGGAATTGTACTCAGGCTGTGAGGCTGCACCTCTAGTATTGCAAGAATTCCTGGATGTTTTTCCATAGGAGTTGCCCGACTTACCCCCTGATAAGGATGTGGATTTCGGTATTGAAGTTTAGCCTGGTACGATGCTGATATTGAAGGGTCCTTACAGGATAGCATCAATTGAGCTAGCATGGCTGAAGGTGCAGATTCAGGATTTGCTAGATTTAGGGTTCATCAGGCCCAGTGTTTCGCCATGGGATGCTCCAGTTCTTTTTGTTAGCAGGAAGGATGGTAGTCGTCAACTGTGCATCGATTATCGGGAACTGAACAGTGTTACTGTGAAGAACCGGTATCCGCTGCCCAGGATCGATGACTTGTTTGATCAGTTTGGCGGAGCAGCTATTTTCTCGAAGTTGGATCTTCGTTCAGGGTATCATCAGGTCAAGGTGAAGGTAGCAGATGTGCAGAAGGCTGCGTTCAGGACCAGATATGGGCACTATGAGTATCTTGTGATGCCGTTCGAAGTCACAAATGCGCCAGCTGTGTTCATGAGTCTTATGAACAGGGTCTTTTCTCCGTTCCTGGATAGATTTGTGGTAGTCTTCATCGATGACATTCTAGTGTATTCTCGGAACCGGGAGGATCATGTTGAGCATCTGAGGTTGGTTCTGCAGACTTTGAGGGAGAATCAGCTCTATGGAAAACTCAGCAAGTGCGAGTTCTGGCTTGACAGAGTTATCTTCTTGGGGCACATCATCTCGGGCAATGGTATCTCCGTGGACCCGTCCAATGTTACAGCTATGAGAGATTGGTCAGTTCCCAAGTCAGTTTCGGAGGAAGTTTCTTTAGTCTAACTGGTTATTATCAGAAATTCGTCCAAGATTTTTCGATAATTGCAGGGCCTTTGACGAAGCAGACCCGAAAGGATCAGAAGTTCTGGTTGTCTGAGGCTTGCAGTGAGGTTTTTTCTGAGTTGAAGAGCAGGTTGACGTCAGTGCCAGTGTTGACTATTCCAGATGGTTCAAGCGAATTCGTGGTTCACTGTGATGCTTCTGGCAAGGATCTTGGTGCAGTTCTAATGCAGAACGGCCGAGTTGTTGCTTATGCATCGAGGCAGTTGAGGCTGCATGAGAAGAACTATCCGACTCATGATTTGGAGTTAGCGGCAGTGATCTTCGCTTTGAAGCTGTAGAGACACTATTTGCTTGGAAACCGAGTTGAGATATTTACCGACCACAAAAGTCTCAAGTATGTTTTCACCCAAAAGGAATTGAACATGAGGAAAAGGCGTTGGTTGGATTTTATGGCCGACTATGACATCAGTTTGCAATACCATCCTGGTAGAGTGAACTTGGTGCCGGATGCGTTGAGCAGGAGATCGACAACTATGTTCCTAACTCAGCAGAGAGATTTGGTTGATCAGATGCGAAGGTTGGAGTTGAATGTGTTGTTGTCGAGTTCTGATCGGAGTTGTTTGGTGCTTCAGCTCCAGTCGTATCTTGTTGAGCAGATTAAAGAGGCTCAGGTTGGTGATGAGCAGTTGCAGGGATTCAGGGCAGAAGTTGAAGCTGGTTCCAGAATGGATATGGTTATTCATGCAGATGGATCGCTTATTTTTAAGTCCAGGTTGTGTGCCCCGAAGGGTGAAGCTCATCGGAGGTTGCTTGAGGAAGCCCACCAGTCGTCGTATTCTATTCATCCTGGAGGTACTAAGATGTATCGGGACTTATAGCTTCACTTCTAGTGGCATGGTATGAAGATGGTTGTGGCTCGGTTTATGTCTCAGTGTTTGATATGCCAGCAGGTGAAGGCAGAGCATCAGAGAACCGCCGGTTCTTCAACCGCTTCCCATTCCGGAGTGGAAGTGGGAACATATCACTATAAATTTTGTGACTACTTTGCCGAGGAGTCCCAAGGGTCACAATGCCATTTGGGTGATTGTCGACAGACTGACGAAGAGTGCTCACTTCATTCCCTTTTGAGTCGGACAGTCTACTGAGAACCTAGCTGAGAAGTAGATGCAAGAGATCGTCAGACTTCATGGGGTTCCAGTCAGTATTGTATCCGACAGAGATACAAGGTTCATGTCTCAGTTTTGGGAGAGTCTTCAGAGTAGTTTGGGGAGTAAATTGAAGTACAGTACAACTTTTCATCTCCAGACAGATGGACAGTCAGAGAGGACCATCCAGACTCTAGAGGACATGTTGAGGTCCTATGTGTTGCAGTTCGGTGAATCTTGGGAGGACCATTTGCATCTTGTAGAGTTCTCGTACAATAACAGCTTTCAGGCCAGTCTTAAAGCTGCACCGTTCGAGGCACTTTATGGGCAGAAGTATAGATCACCAGTGTGCTAGGATGACATTGGTGAGAGAAAATTGTTGGGTCCGGAGTTAATCACCAGGACAGTTGATACAGTGACTCAGATCAGCAAGCATCTTCAGGCAGCGCAAGACAGGCAACAGAGATGAGCAGATGTCCATAGGAGAGTTTTGGAGTTTGAGGTTAGTGACCATGTTTTTCTAAAGGTATCGCCGTGGCGAGGTGTCATTCAGTTTGGTGATGGGGGCAAGTTGAGCCCTAGATTTATCAGACCGTTTGATATCGTTGAACGAGTAGGCAAAGTGGCCTATCGTCTTACATTGCCACCGGCTTCATCCGGAGCGCACGATGTTTTTCATGTCTCACAACTCAGGAGATATATCTGTGATGAGAGCCATGTGATCGACTACTTATAGTTGACCGTGCGGACGGATTTGACTTGTGAGGTTCCGCCAGTTGCTATCTTAGACCGGTGAGAGAAAGTGCTGATGAACAAGGTCATCAAGCTGGTCCGTGTTTCTTGGAATCCTCACTCGCCAGGTGAGTCGACTTGGGAATTGGAGGAGGAGATCCAGCAAAAGTTTCCTCATCTATTTGAGTAGCTTTTTGTTTTGTTCTTTCTTTCCCTTTCGGGGTTACCCTATGTACCTCCTGTTTGAATTTCGAGGACGAAATTCTTCTTGTTAGGTGGGTAGGATTTGTAACCCATGTTTTCCATTTTCTTGTATTTTGAATGTATTTTCTTTTTCTGAGTATTTATTCATTTTGTACTCTTCCGTTTCTTATTAATTGTGTATTTGTTCTTCGTTCTCCATAATCAATCTATCTGTTTTGACTTTGACTACATTTTCTGGTCTTAAATAATTTCCTGATTCAATTTAATTTAATTTTTCTGTCCAAATTTATTGTCTCCGATTGAATCTGTTTAACTCTAATTAATTGTTGTTTATGGCCTATTTGATTGTTGTCTAATTCCATGTCCTATATCCTTTTATTGGATCTTCTAATAAACCCATTGAAGCCCCAAACCCTTTTATCACTGTCTTCTTATTGGGTTAAAACCCAATATCCATTAACCCTAATCATCTCCTATTAATACCCTACTGTTTACAACCTAACCCTAATATTATACCTAAACCCTAGCCGCTCCTATTACTCATCGCGATCCCCTTTGACTTGCTCTCTCCCTCTCTCCCGTGTACCCTCATCCTCGTCTCCCTCCTCTCGAGCAACACCAACCACTCAGCCCGACCCTTCTGCAAATGCCAGGCCCTTGCGCCTGCCTGCTCCCAGCACATCGACATCCAGTAGCAGCAGCTGTGTTGCTTTCCCCCAACGCCAGACAGACAGCACATCAAAGACAGCAGTAGCGACCACTGTCGCTGCTGTCCGCCGCCTGCTGTCGCCCGTTCAACCATCGTCGTCCTCCCGACAGTGCCCCGACTCTCTCTCTCTCTCTCTCTCTCTCTCTCTCTCTCTCTCTCTCTTTGTGTGAACACGTTGTTCTGCGTGTAGGGTTTGTGATTATTGTGTTCGTGCCCGGGAATCCGTTCCTGTTATTCTTATTTTTCGTCGGATTCGTCGTCAATTACAAGGCAAGTAACTTGTATTCCTTTTGTTGTATAATACACATACTAAATACCGTCTGTAATATGGCTTTTGATTCTAAATTCATTCCCATGAAAATCCCTTGTTAGATCTTGTCTCTATTTGTTGATCCATCCGTATTCATCCTTTATTACACACACGACATGAAATTAACTTAGATCTAATTAATTCTTGATGCTTGTATGTTGATGTTCGTAATCCATGATATGTGGTATGAATCTTGCATTCTTGATGTGTTAGTTGTAGTATATCTTGTGGTAGATTTGTAAAACACCCATGCCATGTTGTTTGGACATCTATTATACCATGCGTTTTGTTTTAATTTGGATTTATCGCATATGAACTATTTGATTTCATACATGAAAACATTTCTGTTTTTGCTGCTGCCCCGTTTTTGTTCAGTATTTTTGACCCTGTTAAGGTTAGTAAATCAAATTTATTTGTGAATACAAATCGTAGACACTGTTGTCTATTTTTCAGAATTTCTGACAGATCTCAATTTCGATTTGTGAGTTGCAAGTTATTGCTGTTTTACTACAGAGGTAGAAAATTCCAGATTCGATTTTATGTGAATTCTGTGGAGTTATTTAGTGTAATACTGATGTTAAAGATAAGATTTTGACCTAATATTTTTCTGGATATGACTAGACTTGACTGGGATTAACCCCAATTTTTTAAAGATTTATTTAATGATGTTTATAAACTATTCTATACCTATAAACAATTACTATATTTCCAGAAATTTCATGCTGTTCAGTAAAGAACCAAGTTTTCAACCTAATTCTAGTTACAATTGGTAAAAACTTTGTAAACATTAAATTTAGCCTACTATATCTATTTTATCACCCTTTTGACGAATTTGAATTTTGATTTATACTTTGGAATCTATCGCTGTTTTAGTACTGCTGTGTTTGAGGTTTCAGATTTGCAAACTTACTGTATCTTGCTGTTTTATGATTTTATTGGAATGCTATCCATGTTAGAATATTATGAAATTATATTTGCTGATACTAGACACACTGGGAAATACTCCAGATTTTTCTAGGATTTAAGTTTTTATGCCATTTTCATGCTTGTGAATACAATCTTGTGATTTCTGGCTGAACATGTTTTCTGTGTATAATTCTGTTTTGAGCCCTGATTCTGGAATTATTATATGACTTGTATATATGTGCTGGATTCGGACGAGAGTCTATTTTCTAGATTTTCTGACGGATATAGATTTGCATGTCTTTGGCAATGGGAATCCCAGATTTAGTGCAGTACTGTCTTGCTGTCCAGAACTAGAATTTTCGTTGTCTTAGTCTATTTTGAGTCATTCGTCATATGTTCATATCCTTTATTCAACTTGTACTTGTACCTTGTTGTCTTGCCATGTTTCTCTCCTTGTTTGTGCACGTCCATGCTTTCTTGAGTAGTAATAATAAGAAATTAAGTCGGGGTTAAAGGAAAAGATCTAATAATGGAAAATACAGAAACGTGTATTCGGAAGGGGATCCATAGATCTTACGTGATACTTGATACATGATTACTTGATACTTGACACGTGATTACTTGACACTTGCACACTTAACACGCGATACTTAATACTTGATGCTTGATACTTGATACATGATTACTTGATACTTGTCCCTAAGTACACTGCCCTCTATGATCCACTATGAAATCTAAAATGTAACTTGTTTGAATGTAGCAACCATGTAGTAAAAATTTGGGACGCATGAAGTGCTACCTAGATCGGACTAGATACAAGACTTGAAAACAACATGATCACTTGACACTTGCTATTTGTTACTTGTACATGATACTTGATTACTTGACACTTGTTACTTTTTACTCGTTTACATACCATTAGACACTTGTTACATGCCACTTGCACCCATTTACCTTGCCATGCTACTTGTTCTGTTATTGACTTAGAGTTAGTTGCTCTATTTTGTTGTTACATCTTCCATGCTACACTTGCTTCCGCTGTTACTCTATTCTTGTCTATTTGTTTTCTTTTGTACTTGTTGTCTGCAATACAAGCGGCCCGTAACTTGCATTGACGGACGTTTGTTTTCTCTTTCCTTTTCCTGCAAATTTGTCACTTGCATACTTTGGTGACCAGCTGCCCAATGGAGTAGGTGATCAAAGATTCTAGTTGGCTAGAGTTCTTGCTACATTTATTCTTGTTGCTTATCTTGAATTATTTGTAACTTGTTACATGGATATTTATGTTGGGCATTTTGTCCCATACTTGTGTTTTGTTCCAGATTTGATTATTTGAGATTTAGTATTCTTGTTTTTGTTTCAAATAATCTTATTGACCATATTAATTTAGTTATTCATGCATGGTTGACTATTCCTCTTGTATATCTCTTGCTTATTCTTGTATATGTTGTAAAGATCCTTACAGCTTATGAATGGTGAAAGCCATTCGCTGGACTTGTATCGCGTATTTGTATTCTGTATTCCTTTTTGGGAAGCGGGGCGTGACAACCCGTTAAAGCAAGCTTCGGGCAGTAAGTAGTAAGAAGTAAGGAAACAATAAAGCATGATATAACAAGGAAAAAGAAACAGAAACAGAAACAGGGAACCATATGATCAACTGCGATACAAATAGCAAATGTGAACTTGTAACTGAAACGAGAAACATGGAAACATGAATTCAATGTATAATCCTTCGGTGACGAGAAATCATGTAACGGAAAACATGTCATGTAACAGGAATCATGTAAACTTATAACTTGTAAATGGGAACATGTAAACATATAAACGGGAATCATGTGAACTTGTATACGGGAATCATGTAACTTGTAAACATAAATCATGTAATCAAGAACCAGGAATCGTGTAATCAAGTATCAATAATCATGTAATCACAAATCATGCCTAGTGCTGGTCTTCAGATTACCAGTTTTATTAACTTATCTAATGCACGTAATTCTGTGTCCCATAACACAAGTTCGGGTGCATATCAATCATGTGACATTTGGACTTGAGTAGTGAATTCTATAGGATTATGTACCCGGGTCTTCCGGTGACTTTATCAATAAACAAGACATGTAATCAAGAATCAAGAATCAAGAATCACTATTCCAGGAAACACGGGCCCCCTACTGAGTCTACTCCCTTATATTGTTCACTACTAAGCCATACCATTATAACCCAGCTTGTTATTCTTTTACAATAATTAATCATGAACATGAAGTCAGTATAATCAGTAAAAAGGATAGTATTATCAAGACAGTTATTAGGAAGGTATCAAGAGATGATGCAATACATGATATAGAGTCATGACGGTAATCAAGAAGGTATCAAATGGTAGATGCAAATGCATAATATAAAGAAAATCTATCAACTTATTATATCGGTACAAATTATGAACAATATTTATAGTTCAGTTCATTAAATATGAAAAATAACGGGTTTATATGCAAAAACGTAGAGATGAATGTCTAGACAACATCACCTATCTGTGTTCAAATTCACTTCCCTGTTGCTACATAAAAGCAAATCCAATTCCGTCAGATATTCTAGAAAGTAGACTCCCTTTCCGTTCCAACGCATATTCACACGACACATTCTAGGGACTGCAGCTATACGTAAAAATGTATTCTTTACTAGTTTCGATGTTTCGTGCATAGACTCTGTTCTGGAAATCAAGGAGTCACAGTACTAAAACATCAATAACTTACAATCTATAAATCAGATTGTAAAACTGTAAGATATTCTGGATTCTATACTCGATGGACTATGATTTTCATGTGTAAAGTTCTTGGCTTCAGTATAGGGAACAAGGTCAATCTCTTTGTTATTTATGGGTTCGTGTACAGTTTCGGTTCTGGAATTTACAATATGACAGTACTAAAATAATGATATCTTTCAATTCATAAATCAGATTGTGAAACGTAAGATGTTCTAGATTCTAGACTCAAGAGGGCTACACAATTCCTATATATAAAGTTCTTGGATTTAGTATCGGGAACTAGGTCCCCAGTACAAAATTGGCAAAACGACATGGCACAAATGTGAATATTCGATAACACGATACGAAGTGTGTTAACGGTTCAAAATTTGAATCAATAGCATGGAGCAAGTGACTAGAACATAATTTGACAATAAAATATGATGATAACAAGACTACTTGCCACGTGTCCAAGAAAATTCTTGTACGAGAACAAATAGAGTGTACAAGAGATGCTTGCCTTATACGATGATTATGAGCGAGCGAGAACTAGCAATGAGCAAGTGCGACGATAGCAATCTATGATAGTGAACGGTAACAACGCAGCAAGAGGGTAGCAGCAAGAGTGGCGACGATAATAATAGCGAGCAAGGGTAGCATGGGTGAGTGAGACACCTTCGACAGACACTACGACCGAAGGTAGTGGTATGCAAGTGCAGCGACGGCAACGAGCAAGTAGATAGCAAGTAACGGCAGAGAAAGGATGAAGTTTCAGGTGTAGTCAGGGTCAAGGGTGAATATGGCAGTGCCATGAAGATGGAGCTCAGGTTACAGTGGAGAAGAGGAGAATGATAGTCGGGGGTTTTGAAGGATGAGGTAGAGTGTTGTGCAAGGAAAAGATGAAATTGAAGGAGACAGTGAGGGGATGAAGATGAGTATGCATATACTTATAGGCATATATATATGATATATAAAGAGAGGGGGTCGGGATAATGTGAAGGAGAAGAAGACAAGAGTGGGGGAGGAAAATTAGGGTGTGAAGCGATGGGTTGAGGTTGCATGCATGTGTGTCTATATATATATATATATATATATATATATATATATATATATATGGGCTATCTTCCGTTACAAATGCAAATGTCGTGCAAATGCGTGCACACCATTTAACCCGTCGTTCCCAATGACGGGTTAAGGCAAAACACATAACCCGTCATTGTGGGGATGACGGGTTATGTGTTTTGCCTTAACTCGTCATTCCTAATGACGTGTTAAGTGGTGTGCACGTTTGTAAATGCTACAGTAGCGTTTGCAACGGAAAAAGGCTCTATATGGGCCATATATATGTGTGTTCGGGGTTGGTAGCTGATATCATGCTGGCTCAGCTCTATGGACCATTTCATTAGACGTCCCGATGTTTCGGGCTTATGGAGAACTTGCTTCAGTGGCTGGTTGGTGAGAACGACCATCGAGTGGGACTGAAAATAGGTACAAAGTTTTCTTGCAGCCATGATCAACACGTATGCCATCTTTTCTACCTTCGGGTAGCGGAGTTCTGCATCCCTAAGGACCTTACTCACGTAGTAGATGGGGCGTTGCATCTTATCCTCCTCTCTTACCAGGACGGCACTAAGGGTCTACTTCGAAGTTGCCAGGTATATGTAGAGGGTTTCGCCAGGCTTCGGCTTGCTCAAGGGTGGGGGGTTTACCAGGTAAGCCTTCAGTTAATTGAAAGACTCTTTCTGTTGTTGTCCCCACTTAAAGCCTTTCGCTCCTCTCAGGGCTTTGAAGAACGGGAGGCATTTCTCCCCTGACTTGGAGAGAAAACGCCCTATAGTTGCGAGGCGTCTCGTGAGCCTCTATACTTCTTTAACATTGGAGGGAGGGGCCATATTGAGTATGGCTTTAATCTTCTCAGGATTGGCTTCTATGCCCCTCTGGCTCACCATGAATCCGAGGAATTTTCCGGATAAGATGTCGAAGGCACACTTGCCTGGATTCAATCTCATGTTGTGCCTTATCAACACCCCGAAGGCTTCCTGGAGGTCATGGACATGCTCCTGCCCGCTGACGCTTTTGACCAACATGTCGTCCACATAGACTTCCATGTTACGGCCGATCTGGTCTCGGAAGACCTTGTTAACAAGGCGTTGGTACGTTGCTCCGGCGTTCATCAGCCCGAAGGGCATTACCTGGTAGTAGTACAGGTCTTGGTCGGTTACGAACGAGGTCTTCAGAAAGTCAGGAGGGAACATTCAGATCTGGTTATACCCCGAGAAGGCATCCATGAAGCTGAGGAGCTCATGGCCGAAGGTCGCATCGATCGGAGCATCTCGGAGGGGGGAATGGGTCCTTCAGACATGGTTTGTTGAGGTCGGTGAAGTCGATGCATATTTTCCAGCTCCTGTTGGCCTTTTTAACCATTACCACATTGGATAGCCATTCGGGGTAATCACCTCCTAGATTAACTGAGCGTTCAAAAGCTTCTCGGCCTCTTCTTTGATCGCTTGCTTGTGCTCGGAAGCGAATTTACGTCGCTTCTGCTGGATGGGTTTAACTCCCGGGGCAACGCTGAGGTGGTGCATCAGGAGCTCTTCTGAGATTCCGGGCATATCAGCCGTGGTCCAAGCAAAAAGATTGCGATTCTCCCTTATACATTGGGAGATGTCCTCTTTGATGGAAGGGGAAAGGGCCTTGCTGATCTTGAATGTCTTGGTGGCATCTCGTTCGGAGAAGGCAACTTCTTCTAACTCGTCCGCCGGCTTGGAGATGGTCTGGCTACTTCCTTGTGGGAGTTCGAGGGCTTCAATGGAGAGGACAGGCCCTCCCATCGAGGTCATGTAACATTTACGAGCTGCCTCCTGGCTCCCTCTTACTTCTCCCACTCCTGCCGAGGTGGGGAACTTCATTTTCATATGATAAGACGATGGTATGGCCTAGAGAGCGGCCAGACCGGGTCGACCCAAGATGACGTTGTAGGTGGCCTTTACGTCTACACCATGAAGTCCATTGGCTCGGTCCCGGTAACCGAGGTTTTGCCAGCGGTCACGTCAAGGGTTATTACTCCCTTGATCGTCACCGGCACCCCGGTGAATCCGTGAAGAGTGTAACCAGCTGGCTTGAGCCGATCTCTTGATAGCTGAAGGCCCTGGAATGCCTCCAAGAAGAGAATATTGACTGAACTGCCGTTGTTCACTAGGACCCGGCGTACGTCAAAATTGGCCATCCGAAGGTTTATAACAAGGGCATCGAAATAGGGCATCCGGATGCCCTCTAAGTCCCTATCAGAAAACGTAACAGGGACCCCAAGGCCTTTGTGAGGAGGATGGCTCTGTACGGCGTTCACTTCTCGGACGAAGGCTTTTCGGGAGGAATTGGAATCTCCCCCATTAGGCCACTGTGTATGAGGTGCAAGACGGCCTCGGTTTCGACATCGGGGGTCTTTGCACGTTGTTTCGGTTAGCTTGTTAGCCCCCCTGGGGGCGAAGGTGGATCTGCCCTGTCTTTCCTCATGAACTTGGCAAGATGCCCCCGCCGAATTATGGCTTCTATCTCGTCTTTGAGTGCCCGACAGTCATCCGTGTCGTGGCCGTAGTCCCGGTGATAGCGACACCACTTCTCCTTATTTCTCTTTTGCCGCTGATTTCGGTGTGGGGGCAATCAGATGAATTTGTGGGTTCGTGAGAAATCGAGTGGGTCAAACCTGACCACTTCCACCATTGTTTGGCTAGCTTCTCGCTGCTCCTGTTGACCTGCACAAAGTTCGAAACACCAGGGTTGATCCCGGCGACGAACCCTCCGACGCTCTTGTCAGTACTCAGAAAAGAATATGAAAGAGCTTTAAGTTGGCAAAGAGTGATCACCTCGTAATGGTAGGAGGTAGGGGGTATTTATAGTCGTCGTAGGGATCTACTTCGAGATACGAACAAATCTCTACTCCCCACTGTGGATGGGTAGAAGTGGTTAGAACCACCTCCTAGAGATAAGGACGAGTCAGGATTTCTCCAGGTCTTTATGAACTGGTTCTTAACGGGTTGGGACCCGTACCCAGTTGAATGGATCCGTTCGTTTGTAGGTGAAATTACCGTCTTGCCCCTGTAAACTTTAAGATTCATGCCCGATTTGAACGGTCCCGATTTAATCCCATTTTTAGTCATATCACATCATACAAATAAATATTTGCATATGCATCACACTAAAAAAACTAGTGTATGTACTAGTGTTGATTTCCTCATTCTCGTGCACCATCAAGAACGCAACTATTCGCATATATACTCAAGAAATTTAATCACACTACAATATATATATATATATATATATATATATATATATATATATATATGGGAAAAAGGGGTATGAGCAACTTGCTCATTTAGTAAATAAGAAATTCAAGGGGTATGAGCAACTTGCTCATTTAGTAAATAAGCAATTCATGATGTGGCATACATGTGATTGGAAAAGCCTTAAAAGAGTTAGTTATCCAATGTATCACATGCATGCCACATAATCAATTGCTCATTTACTAAATGAGCAAGTTGCTCATATCCCTTTTAACTATAACTATATATATATACATATATATATATATATATATATATATATATATATATATATATATATATATATATATATATATATATATATATATGGCAAATGCTCGGTTGAAAACGGGTTTGTTTTCAACCGGGTTGGGAAACAACCATCTTAGCCCTCCAATCGCTCATCAAGATGATGAGCGGATCTAATCGAAACCCGTTAACGTCTCCCACTAACGGCTCTAAAAGCGAAGGGGAAATTTCGGAAATTCACGCCAAAAAACGTTTCACACTTAGCATTATTTTGGCGTGAAGTTTTTTTTCTCAGTTACCTATACTTAGGCCGTTGTTGGGAACAACGGCCTAAGTTATTTGAAGTTTTCTTTTGAAGAAAATTGTACTTAGACCGTTGTTTGGAACAACGGCCTAGGTTGTTTTTTTTAACAAAAATTTCAACCTAGGTCGTTGTTCCCAACAACGGCCTAAGTATGTACAAGTGTTTTTCCAAACACTTGTACATACTCAGATCGCCATCTCCGTCACAACTCTCTCTCTCTCTCGCTAGTGGAGCTCGAGAAACCCATATCCCCAAACCCTAGTTCTCTCTCTATCGATCTGAAAACCCTAGCTCTCTCTTGCTCGTTGCTTCTCACTGAATCTCTCCCTATTCTCACACTCTTGCCCTCTTCCTTTGAAGATCCCAATTACAAAAAATCCCTAACCCATACGAAATCTCCCCAACCCTAAAACCCTAATCCTAAAGAAATTAGCCAAACCCTACTCCCCTTCCTTTCTCTACAGCAGTGCGCGAAGGCCTCCCCTATCTCCTTTCCGAACACCCTCATTGTGAAAGGTATTTATTTGTTCCTATTTGAGTATATCTAACTAGGTTAATTGATTGGATTTTTTCTCCAATGTTTGAGTGTATAATTTCTATATTATGCGTAGGTATTTATAGAGTAGGTAATTCTAGTTTTATTGGGGATGAAGATGTAGTATTAGTTGTTGTTGGTCGTTATTCGATGCTAGTAATAGCGCACAAAGAGAAAAAAAATATATGCAACTTTGCGAGTACGTAGTGCTCGCCACGTACAAGCCAACGCAACTTGTAGAAGTGTGTTTGGATTCATGGTTTGAAGTGTACGACGGTGTATCGCTTTCGAGTATTTCCCGTGAGTGAAAGCAATACATCGGCGTATTTTGCAAATTGTGAGTCGAAACTCACCTCTACAAATTTTGTTGGCTCATGTGTTTTGCGTCCGTCCTACTCCCAAAGTTTCGGAATTTTTTGATCTCGTTTGTGCGGATTTGTACCGTATATCAAACAACAACCTCGATTTCTGTCAATGGTACTTTTCAGTACGAAACGACATCCAAAAAAAAAAAATTTGAAGAGCATATTGGGCTTACCGCTCGCTACCAAACAGTATTTGTAGTTGAGAGTTCGGACCCCCGGTTTGGGGCCTACATCAATGTATCGCATTGTTGACATTTTTCATGAATGAATGCGATACACGGCCGTATCTTGCAAACCGTTGGTCGGAACTCGCTTGTACAAGTTGCGTTGCCTTGTGTGCGAGGAGCCCGACCCAATCACAAAGTTTAATTTTTTTTTTTCCGTCGATTGTGCAGTTTTCTTATGAATTTTGTTATGTTTTGAGGGATTTTTCAATAGAGAACCTACTTGAACAATTCGTAATTTTGCGAGTAGGTCGGTCTCGCCACTCACAAGTCATACCAACTTGTAGTTGCGAGTTGTCACCCACGGTTTGCTATATACATCCGTATATCGCATTCCCCTCATTTCCAAGAGTGAAAGCGAGCGAGACACGACCATATCTTGCAAACCGTGGATCGGAACTCGCTTGTACAAGTTCTGTTACCTTGTGTGTGGCAAGCCAGACCCAATAGCAGAGTTTCGTATTTTTATGACGTCGTTTTTGACGTTTTGTCACTTATTTTGTTTCGTATGTATATATATCACAATCGTTTGTTAACAAGCTATTTTATATATGATATGTATATTAATTTACCAATAATATATTTTTACCCCAGATGAACAACGATACGGAGAGTTCTGCTGCCAGCGATAATTTTGTGCGGGTAGAACCAATCATTGATTCCATGCCGTTAGTTGAAGAACATCTAAAACCAAAGTTAGGTATGACGTTTCCCACTTTATTTGAGGTCGAAATTTTTTATTCTTCATATGCTCGTTGTGGGGGTTTTGCAGTGCGTAAGGGTGGGAATAAATTAAATGGAGGAGTGGAAGTAGATAAGTCATATCTTTATAATAAAGTCGGGTTGTCGCCGAGTCAACATAGTGATGGTAGACAGGGAACAACCTGTAGAACAGGTTGCAAGGCTTACGTTCGTGTAAAATTGAATGAAGCAAGTAATACGTAGGTGGTGTATTCATTTCACGAAGAACATAATCACGAATTCATCTCACCCGGTAGAAGGCATCTTTTGCCCCGAAACCGTTCCGTGTCAGATACGGATAAAAGGATAATAGAGCAATTTAACCAAGCTAATATTTAGATATGTCGACAAATGCTCTTATTCGAAAGTGCTAGTGGTGGTCACGATCGAGTAGGATTCACCGAAAAAGATGTTAGAAATTTACTTAGAGATTCGCAAGAAGTATTGAAAGGACATGATTCTACAATGCTAATTGATTTTTTTGAATCTAAGAAACAGACGGATCCTTCATTTTTTTTATGACATTCAAGTAGATCCCGAAGAGCGGTTGTCACATTTTATGTGGGTTGATGGTATTTCTATGATGAATTATCAAGAATTTGGCGATGTACTTTGCTTTGATGTCACGTACAATACGAACCGGTATGGAATGTTATTTGTTCCCTTTGTTGGAGTGAATCAACATTGCTAATCGTTTGAATGGTTCCCTTTCCTAGGAGGTGGGTTCATTCCAAGTGAGACGGCCTCTTCGTTTGAATGGTTCTTTGAAAAGTGGTTAGGGGTTATGAATCGTGCTCTATCCGGTATCGTCACCGATCAAGACCATGGGATCGCCGCCGCAATTAAGAAAGTTTTTCCCAAACTTGGCATCATTTTTGTATTTGGCACAGGATAAGTTACTGCAGGAGGTGCGTATGTCGAACGATGTCGATAAGTTTAGGGAATCTTTGAAGAATGTCATCTACAATTCCGAATATGTACATGACTTTGTAGGAAAATGGAATTTTTTGATTTCGCAATTCGGATTAGAGAGTAACAAATGGTTGAACGATCTATTTGATATCCGTGAAAGTTGGGCACCCGTCTATACTAAAGATTCTTTTTGGGCCGGTATGTTGAGTAGCCAACGGGTTGAGTTAGCGCATTCTGCCTTGAAGCATCATACAGAAAAAAAATATTCCTTGCATGAATTCGCCGTCATCTTCGACCATTTTTTTGGAAGGCAAAGACACGATGAACTGAAAGAAAATCATCGTAACCATGAGAAGAGACCGAAGTTGAAGAGCGAATGGGCTTTGGAGGCACAAATGGCGAAAATATACACCTTAATTTTTTTTACAAATTCCAAGATGAAGTTACAAAAATCTTCATGTACAATGTGAGTTACGTTGGCGATCTTGAGACACCGGACAGTTCAACCTTCCATGTGATACTCTGTGGAGAATTAGAATCGGCTCGCCTTCTTCAATTATGCAAAATCAAAGGAATTATTACATGTGCATGTCACTTCTTCGACTTCGTTGGTATTCCTTGCAGGCATATTTTAGTCGCTCTTCGTTTCAGCTATCACACTTCTCTTCCGAATGTATACATTAAAAGAAGATGGACCCAGGGATGTGATGAGAAGAAGTTATACATCTGTTCCAACCGAACCCAATGCCGAGAATTTTGCTTCTCGATATTGTGAGTTGAGCTACAATGCAAAACAGATTGTCGATCTCAATTGTTCCTCCAATGAAAGTTACAAATACATGTTGAAGAATTTGCATAAGATCATTGACGGCGTCTCTCGGCTACTTCCCAGATTGGGTGAACAACTAGAACAGGCCTCTCAACCACATGACAGTGTAGAATCGGGAGGTAGTTCACAACCGCATGCTAGTGCACAACCTCATGATGAAGGGAGTGGACACATACCTGCACACGTAAGTGACCCACAGCAATGCACGACAATGGGAAGACCTCGCGCCAAAAGATTGAGGCCGATAAGAGAGCAACTCCGCATAAAAAAACCGAAACGGTGCCTGTCATGCCCCGCTTCCCAAAAGGAATACGAAATACGGATACGCGACAAAAGCGCGGCGAATGATTTTCATCATCCATAAGCTGTTCAAGAATCTTTACAACATCTCACGAAATAATCAGAGTCGAAAGCAAAAGTATCAACCAACATGCACATATGAACCAAAATACCAACAAGAATACCTGAAACCAAATACATTAATCTCAAATAGTCATGATCTGAATAAAACAAATATCCTGGGTCACATTGCCCAAATACAAGAATACAAGTAACAGATACAATGTTCACAATGAGCAACAGGAAATAAATGAAGATAGCAAAAGCTCCAGCCAACTAGAACTTTAGATCACACTCTCCATTGGGCAGCTGACCATCCTGCTCTGCAATTAGTGAATTTGCAGGAGAAGGAAAAAGAAAACAAGTACCCGTCAATTGCAAGTTACGGGCCACTTATAATGTAGGATACAAGTACATGGAGAAACTAACTAGCAACATGGTATAAGCATGATGAAAAAAATAAACAACTAGCACGGCAAAGTGAACAAGTGTAAATGGCATTAATCAAGTGTTAAGTAATCAAGTATCATGTAAACATGCATCAGGTATCAAGTATCGTGTAATTATGTATCAAGTGTCAAGTTTCAAGTCTTAAGTAACCAAGTCTCATGTATCATGTAGTCAAGTATCAAGTAAGCATGTATCATGTTCAAGTATCATGTTCAAGAATCATGTATCAAGTCTTATAGTGATTACTATCTAGGTAGCACTTCATGCATCCATCCTTTTACTACATGGTTGCTACAGTCAATGCAATTTTGTTTTAGATTTTGTAGGGGACCATACAGGGCAGTGTACTCAGGTATTCACAGAATCACAGAACTTAGTCGGTAAACTTGATCGGTCCCATTAAACCCCGGCTTAGTTATTTGTTATTATAATCAGGCATGCATGTATGTGTCACAAAACAAAGTAAGAATAACATGATATAAACATGTATCAGGTTCAGGGTGCAAGATAAACAAGCACAGGTACAAGATAACACATAACAGGATAAAATAACTAGTTTTCTAATTCAGGACAGCAAGACAGTATTGTACTAAAATAGTGATTCCCGCTACTACAAACATCCAAATCTAGATCCGTAGAAGGATCTGAAAAATAGACTCCCACACGAATCCAGTGAGTATAAATAAGTCATATAGTAATTCACAACATCATAACTCAAAAAAGGCTTTGAATCCAAAAAACATGTTCAGACAGAAATCAGTAAAACGAATTCTCTGTCAGGAAAACCGCATCAAAACCTCTCAAATAAATTCAGGAAAAATCTGGGGTATTCCCCTATAAGTCTAAAATCAAAATATAAAGTTTCATAATATTCCAGCAAAATTAGTTCAGTCATCAAAAATAAGAAAATATCAAGAAACGATAGTTTGGCAAATCTGGAATTCCCTACATTGTTGTACAAAAACTGAAATATCTCGCAAGCAGTGAAGCAAAATCCAAATCCGCGAAAGGGAGATGAAAATAGACAAAATATATTTACTTTCATATTTTACAAAAAAATTTCATACAGAAAAAGGAATCATAGTGAAAATAAGGTTCTTTACAGAACAGTGAGAGAAATACAGCAAGTATAGATTTCATAAACGAGCATGAAGCAACACATGAAACTCATCAATAAAATTCACCAAAATTCTGAGAAATCCCTAGATATGTATAGAAAGACTGAAAAAAGTTTTGGATCAAAATAATATATGTAGCATAGTTCTTTAAAAATGATTTGTCATCAAAATTACCGAAAAACAGAATCTGGAAAATATCGACACCTCTGTAGTAAAACAGTCATAACTCAGTCATACGAAAACGAAATCAAGCAAGGTTAGAGGGATTTGAAAATATACGAAATTATCTAAAACTCATGTTTTATATCGAAATTAAGATACTGACTTTAAAACAGTCCAAAACAGCAAACAAAATAGAACAGCGACAAAATACAGATTCTTCCCTTAAAACCAAAATCAACATAGATTCAAGAAAATTGATCCAAACACACCCAAACATGAAATCGAGTCTACCAAGTGTCCAAACATCATAAAGTAGGGTATCTAGTATGTCCACACCGAATATATCACATGGGTCTCAATTAAATCACGAATTCTCACAAAAGTCTCACATACATGATCAAAATCAAGAACGGGTAAAACCTAAGTTAATTCATGTCCATATTTTCTCGTGAGTCATCTATGGTCAACTTTTCACAATAGAGACAAAACTCATTAAGAATAACACAAACAAAAGTCGTCTCTAGATCCAACTACACTGTAGGTGGTATTTTTGACTTGTATCAAACAAATGAATTGGAGTAGAAGTTACTTGCCTTAACCGAAGATGAAGAACGACGAAAATCAAGAGTAACGAAATGGATTCCCGACAACGAGCAAAATCCACGAACGAATGAATCCAAGCAAACTTGTGCGAAAATCTCCACAAGAACAATTCCACCAAAAAAGAGATGATCCAAGAGGGATGATGATAATAGTGACTTGCGGCCACAAGAGAACACCAAGGGAGAGAGACTAGAGTGGTATATGGTGGTGTAGGAGGATGGATGGATGAGATATATATATATAAGGGGATTAGGGTTAATGGGTAATTGGGTTGTGGGTAATTAGGAGTAGTCGTAGGATTAGTTTAATGGGTATTTATAAGATATAGGTTTTAAAATAGGATTTAACTAAAAGATCAAATCGAATAAATAAAGTAATAAATAAAAGTAGGATTATATATCAAAATATATATTGATCTACAAGATAGAAATTATTTGAAATACTACAAATACAAATAACAATAGAAATAGATTTTTAAATCAACAATCAAGAGTAAAAGATAAAATAACACGAATAAAAAAAATAACAATAATCATAATGGGCATTAACAAAAATAATATTAATAATACAAAAATCAACACATAATAATAATAAACATAATAATCCAAAACATAATTAAAATATTTGTATTATAAAAATAATATCATTGGGAACTAGTTATAAATAAACTATTGATTAAAAATAGGTTTTAACAAAAGATCTAATAATATATTTTAACAAAGAATTTGAAAGCAGAAAAATTAATTTGAAAAAAATTTAAATATAGAAAAATACACATAAAATACGGGTTTGGGGAAACAGGGGTTACAGTGCCGAAGTGTGGCATTTGCAAATGAATCATGATTCAAGAAATTGTCCAACATTATTTGAGGAGTAAGGCTCGTACTTTATTTGTTTGTCCCTCTTTTAAATTTATTATACTTCATTTTTGGTAAATGAGTTTCTCACTAACTAAAACTTATCTTTGAATGAAGGCCAAACAATCCGCAAGAAGTGATTTCATCCGATGAAGAGAGTTCTGACGAGAGATATGATGATCCATTGTAAATTGGAATTTTTTTTAATGTAATGTTTCAGTATATTATATATTGATGCAAGTGTTGTTAATTACTTTTTGTTGTTAACTGTAAATGTTCTTGAGACTCAAGTGTTGTTGGTTTGTGTCGATTGTTAATATTGTTGTTGTTGTTGTTGTTGGGAGATTGCAGCTGATGGGAATGTATATAATTTAGCTGCATTTTGGGGGTGATTCAATTGTAGCAGCAGTAGCTGTTGTTGGAGTTGTAGATTTTTTTTTTGTTTTTTAAACCTAGGACAACGGCTTAAGTTATTTGTTGAAAAAAAAATTTCATCAAAAACTCACTGTGTTTTGGAGCATGAAGACACAGAGCAAAACCCTTATTTTTTTTAACCTTAGGCCATTGTCCCCAACAACAGCTTAGGTTGTAGGCCAAATGTTGAATTTTTTTGGGTGCTCTCTGACTTGGACATGTTAAAAAGAGCAACAAGTCAGAGAGCAACATCCTATTTTTTTATACCTAAGGCCGTTGTCTCCAACAACGGTCTAGGTAATGGTAGAAAGGTTGAAGTTTTTGGTGTGCTCTCTGACTTGGACATGTTAAAAAGAGCAACAAGTCAGAGAGCAACACCCTATTTTTTTATACCTAAGTCCGTTGTCTCCAACAACGGCCTAGGTAATAGTAGAAAGGTTGAAGTATTTGGAGTGCCCTCTGACTTGGACATGTTAAAAAGAGCAATAAGTCAGAGAGCAACACCCTATTTTTTTATACCTAAGGCCGTTGTCTCCAACAACGGCCTAGGTAGTAGTAGAAAGGTTGAAGATTTTGGGGTGCTCTCTGACTTGGACAAGTTAAAAAAAGTAACAAGTCAGAGAGCAACACCCTAATTTTTTTATACCTAAGGCCATTGTCTCCAACAACGGCCTAGGTAGTATGCCAAAATTTAAAGTTTTTGGGGTACTCTCTGACTTGTTGGAGTTAAAAAGAGCAACAAGTCAGACAATAACACCCTTTTTTTTATACCTAAGGCCGTTGCCTCCAACAACGACCTAGGTTATAGCTAATCATTTGAATTTTTTGCCTTTTTACAATTTTCTCTTCGCTCTTTACGAACAGTTTCTATGAAACTTTATACCAAAGACAGATGATCTATGCTTGTATATCGTTTATATATTTTTTTAATTTTCCATTTTTTTCACCTAACTAATCAATATATAATCATGATGGTAAAATATTTACCAAAAATACCAGAAAATACAACATAATTTTTTCATTTGTAAAAAACATTTTCTTAAATATATTCTTATTCCTAATATGTAAATTCTTCTGCATAGCGTACACCTATCCGGTTATTGGTTAGTGTAGGGTTTCAACTTAAGTAGTAACATCTAGGTTGTTTAAGGATAGGGTTAGGGTAAGGTTAGGGTTAGGGTTTTTCAAGTTTTTTGTTTTTTTGCTTTTTACAACTTTCTTTTAACTCTTTACGAACAATATCTCTGGAACTATATACCAAAGACATATGATCTATGCTTGTATATCGTTTATATTTTTTATTACTTTTCAATTTTTTCCACCTATCTAACCAATATAAAATGATAAAGGTTACAAGTTTAAAAATAATTCCAAAAAATAAAATTTGATCTTTTCATTTGTAAAAAACAATTTCTTAAATAAATTCTTACCCCTAATATGTAAATTTTTTTGCAATGCGTACATCTATCTGGTTACTGTTGAGTGTAGGGTTTCAACCCAAGTAGTAAGAGTTATTGTAGGGTTAGGGTTAGGGTTAGGGTAAGTGTATTAATAGGGTTAGTGTTAATGGGGGTTAGGTATAGGTTTAGGGTAAGCGGGGGTTATGGGTAGGGTTAGGGTTATTATAGGGTTAGGAGTGTAGGGTTATGGGATAGGGTTAGTGGTTATAAAAACATTGCAATTTTCAAACCCATCTGAATTTTCCAAAAAAAGGCTTATTAACCCTAACCCTACCCTTACCCTACTCATAAGTACGATTATGGTAGGGTTAGGATTGAAATGTAATAGTAGGCAAGTTAGGGACTTTAGGTTTTTTCCATGTTGGATCTGATGACTCTCCGTTCTAAAGCGCACTGAATCTTTACCTTTATTGGGTTATACATGTGGGAATCTACATGTGGTGCTCACTTTGTAATAACAAATGTACTTTAGGTTTTTTCTATATTGGACTTGTTCTACATGTGGGTTACTACATGTGATGCCCACTTTGAAGGGTCTCCAATAATAGTAGGCAAAGTTATCCTAAACAAAATGAACACTCCATTCCTCGGCATAGACTTAACAAAATCGATCCGAGTGAAGGGAAAACTATGAATAGAAAAAGAGCAAGGACCGAGGATGCTATATGAATTGATAAACCTCCAATGTGAAGTTAATATATAGATATTTCCTTGGTCTTTACCCTTATTGGGTTATACATGTGGGGATCTACATGTCGTGCCCACTTTGTAATAACAAATGAAATAGTTGGCTAGTTATGGACTTTAGGTTTTTCACTTATTGGGTTCTACATGTGGGGATCTACATGTGGTCCAACTTATGGAATCCATGAGTTGATAAAACTACATTCCATTATCATTCACATGATCCTTGTAATACTGCTCTTTGTACTTGTCACAGATTTTACATATATATTGGCCACAAAGAGAATTATAACCACTAACCCTAACCCTAACCCTATAACCCTACTGTCCTTGACCCTACACTAACCCTTAACCCTACCATAACCCTAACTTACCCTAACCCTACCCTAAATATCATATTTTATTGATTTCTACGAATGAAAACATCATATATTTTTTTAATATTTTTTTTTTAACATTTAACCTTAATGATTTCATATTGGTTAGTTAGGTGGCTATAAATGGAATTTAATAAAAAATATAAACGATGTACAAACATATGATAGTCTATTTTACAGAGTTCAGGAGACAGTGTTTGTAAAGAGTGGAGAGACAGTTGTAAAAAACATAAAAACATAACCCTAACCCTATCCTTAAACAATGTAGATGTTACTACTTGAGTTGAAACCCTACACTAACCAATAATAAGTTTTAGGTGTACGCTATGCAGAAGAATTTACATAGTACGGGTAAGAATATATGTAGGAAATTGTTTTTTACAAATGAAAAGATCATGTTTTATTTTCTGGTATTTTTTGTAAACATCTAACCATCATGATTTTATATTGGTTAGTTAGGTAGAAAAAAATGGAAATTAAAAAAAATATAAAAGATATACAAGCATAGGATCATCTATCTTTGGTATAAAGTTCCACAGAGACCATTCGTAAAGAGTGAAGAGAAAGTTGTAAAAAGCATAACACTTCAAACCTAGGCCGTTGTCTCGGCCTAAGGTATTAATATTTTGTAGGTGTTCTCTGATTTTTTGCTCTTTTAAAGTTGGTCAAGTCAAAGAGCGCCCCAAAAACTTCATATTTTTAGTTATAACCAACGGTCTAGGCTATAAATAAAAGGGGTGTTGCTCTGTGACTTGTTACTCTTTTTCACTTGACCAAGTCACAGAGCACCCCAAAAACTTCAACTTTTGGCCTATTACCTAGGCCGTTGTCGGAGACAACGGCCTAAGGTATAAAAAAATAAGGTGTTCCTCTCTGACTTGTTGCCCTTTTTAACTCCAACAAGTCAGAGAGCACCCCAAAAATTTCAACTTTCGGCCTATTACCTAGGTCGTTATTGTAGAGGTAAAAAAAATTGGGTTATGCTCTCTGACTTGTTGCTGTTTTTAACTCCAACAAGTCAGAGAGCACCCAAAAAACTTCAACTTTTGGCCTATTATCTAGGTCGTTGTTGTAGGTATAAAAAAATGGGTTTTGCTCTCTGACTTGTTGCTATTTTTAACTCCAACAAGTTAGAAAACACCCCCCAAAACTTCAACTTTTGGCCTAATACCAAGGCCGTTGTTGGAGGTATAAAAAAATAGGGTATTGCTCACTGACTTGTTACTCTTTTTAACTACAACAAGTCAGAGAGCACCCCAAAATTTGAACTTTTGGCCTTACTACCTCCAACAACGGCCTAAGGTATAAAAAAATTGGGTGTTGCTCTCTGACTTGTTGCTGTTTTTAACTCCAACAAGTCAGAGAGCACCCCAAAAAGTTTTAACTTTTGGCCTACTACTTGGGTCGTTGTAGGAGACAATGGCCTAAGGTATAAAAAAAATAGGGTGTTACTCTCTGACTTGTTGCTCTTTTTAACTCCAACAAGTCAGAGAGCACCCCAAAAACTTCAACTTTTGGCCTATTACCTAGGCCGTTGTTTGAGACAACGGCCTAATGTATAAAAAAAATATGGGTCTTGCTCTCTGTCTTCATGCTCCAATACACAGAGAGTTATCCAATATAAAAAAAATCCAGTAAACAACCTAGGCCTACAAAAAAAAAAAATCTACAACTTCAACAGCAGCTACAACTGCTACACTTGAATCACTCCCAAAATGCAAACACTTTTCCATCACCTACACTCTCCAAATAAATTTCTATGTACGGCCACCAAAATCACCAACAAAATTGACTATTACCAATTAATAACAACAACATCAACAACACTTAAACTTGCGAACAACAATTACCACATAATAAGTTACAACATGAATAAAAACAAAATTTCAATAAAATACTACAACAAAAAAACTGTATCGGATATTAGCTAGGAACCGGGCGTGTATGGTTGTGGTGCTCGCCTCTTCCGAGCAGGATTTCGTCGCCGGAGCGGGGATGACGCCTCATGAATTTCTTCTTCTTCTCCCTCCTCTTATACGTCTCTAACAATCCTTTCTTCATTCTCATCTTGTTGCTCTTCTTCTTGAGGTGGAGGTGTAGATGTCCCTTGTTGTTCTCTGAGTTGTTGTTCCCGTTGTTGCCCCAATACTGCAGCTGGCCTACCCCTCATGCTCTTACGTTGCCCTCTCGGTGAGCTTAATGCTCTATCCAAACGTTCACCCTCTCCCAAAACATCCAAATTGGTACGACATGAAGAGAGCATCCTCAGAGCGAACTTCTTCATAGCCGTGCCTACATTACTTTTCATTACCTCCGCTCATTCTTTTGCCATGTCCATCGTATTATCAATCTAAAACAAAAAACCAAAAAATAATAATAATTAAACACATTCGAAAAAGTAAACAATCTAATAACTTTAAATATAACGAACATTCAACAAAATTTAAACATTATACTCACCACTATACGTATAGCTGAGGCCTTCGGTTGGAACATGGGTTGTGAACTAGAATAGGTGGGTGGTGGTTCAATCTCCCTCTCCTCAATTACTCGTTGAACACCAGCAAGTAGTTCTCTATCGGGAGAGATGTACAAACGTGTAATTGATCTATACCATTGCATGTACTTCCCTTGCAGCTTGCCATCGTACTCTGGAACATTAACAATTACAGGTTCAAACCATTCGCTCGTTCCATTCTGCAATGTGAACACGATGGAAATCTGCCCAATCATGAGTAGGCATGCGACCGGTACCCCTCCCGGCGTGTAACTCATGGTCGTATAGGTTTGCGCAACTTGGGGGACTATCTTGTTGAAGATCGAACTGCCAAGGACTCTCTCCGATCGCAGATGCTCCACTATTCCAAAGTTGATGAGTGGAGTCATCATCATCCACAACTACAACCCAGTCGTGCACATCGGTGGTAGTCTTCCAACCCGCTTGGGTGTATACGGCACCCAAATCACGAACTCTTCTCGTAGTTGGTCGAGCTCGTCTCTGTAGTACATTAGTATACCTTTTGGGTTGTCTTCGTAACTCCGACTACCTGTCCAACATACTCCTAAGGGTGCTAACATATCAGGATTTGGTGGTTCGGCCATCCAACCGACCGCCGGTCTCCTAATTCGGGGACAACCCATGTGTAGTCATTCCCATGACCAAATCTATAACAAAACCATCGGACCGATCATCTCGATCCTATCTAGCGCTACAGAACACAATGACCTGTATAGCGTTGCCGACGCGCAACTTCCCCAGCTGTACCGGCCAGCTAAGCCTAGGTCGGCGAGCAATCGTAGATACATGAGGTGCACCGTATCCCTGGATGAGTTTGGCAAAAGAACTCCTCCAAGCATCGTTAGAATGTACCCTCTAGTGTAGGACTGTACATAGTGGTCGGGCGATGCATCGGTCAACGTCCCTTCAAAATGTCCCTTCAACCAAGATAGTCGGATTGATTGTCCGACAAAAATATCCTTATCTTCCGCGGCCTCCTCATCAAACTCTGTACCGAGGAGTTGATTACACAACTCTATTTTATCAAAGTTTATATTACCCGTCATGGCCAACCCATCTATTGGAAGACCAGAGAACATCGCTATATCCTGTAGCGTCACCGTCATCTCTCCGACTGGTAGATGAAAGGTGTGCGACTCTGGCTTCCATCGGTCCACGAGTGCTAAGAGGAGTGCTCATTCGTGTTTGACCTGACCTATCATGCTGATTCCGTAGAAACCGGCTGGAACTAGGTACTCGACAATAAGTGGGTGCACCGGCATGGTCTCGTGGGTGCAGAAATTACACCTCCGCGTCGTCCCACCCCACACTGCCGGGGATTTGTGGCGGTCTTGTAAGGTTAGTTCACCGGCATATCTTGGTCCTGGACCACGAAGTGGTGCCATCGAAAAGGATGCACCAACCAACATGAACACAAAAAACAATTGTTATTAGTGGAGGCACAATATCACTAAATACAAAATGCACAATACAAATTAATAGTTCTTTTACTTCTGTGGAATGTTCCCCCCGAGCATCCCTAGATGTCCTTCCGGTTCCCCTCGTTCTAGCCATTTCTCTGTAAGAAAGTTCGCATATATAAAAGAAATTATTCACCAAAAAAAAGCAAACACAAGCCAATGAGATGCAAAAATTTCAAAATTTCGCTTGTACACGTCAAAATAACACAAAAGACATGCAAAAATTTCAAAATTTGGACATCAAGTCTGGCACTCAAACACAAGCCAACGCAACTTGTAGAAGCGAGTTCCGACCAACGGTTTGAAAGATACGGCCATGTATCGCTTTCAGTCTTGAAAAAAGAGCGGAAAGTGATACATTGACGTATCACGCAAACCGTGGGTCGGAATTCGCAAATATAAGTTGCATTGGGTTGTGAATGGTTAGCCCAACCTACTACCACAGCACCCTATTTTTTGGACTTCGTTTAAGCATTTTTTTTATGTAAACCGTACTAAAAAAGTTCTAAGGTATATTGAATTTTTTTCATATATGCGTCAAAACAGCACAAACGAGATGCAAAAAGTTCCAAATTTTGGCCGTCAGGTCTGGCACACCAAACACATGCCAACGCAACTTGTAGAAGCGAGTTCCGACCCACGGTTTGAAACATACGGCCGTATATTGCTTTCGGTCTTGAAAAAAGAGCGGAAAGTGATATATTGACGTATCTCGCAAATCGTGGGTCGGAACTCGCAAATACAAGTTGCGTTGGGTTGTGAATGATTAGCCCAACCTACTAGCACAGTTTCATATTTTTTGGACTTCGTTTAAATATTTTTCTATTGAGACCGTACTAAATAAGTGCCGAGGTATATTAAAGTTTTTTCATGTACGCATCAAAACAACACAAACAAGATGCAAAAATTCCTAAATTTGGCCGTCAAGTCTGGCACACGAAACACAAGCTCAGATTGGGATGCCTATAATTCGATTTTTTATAACCTAGGCCGTTGTTCCCAACAACGGCCTAGGTTATATTCATTTTTTCAGAGCGAATCAGGCGAAGAGTTATTTGGGAATGAAATTCCTAAAATAACCTTCCGCCACTTAAGTGATATTGGGTGATGGACGGAGGCGATCTGATCCGCTGATCACGATCATGGGCGATCCAAAGGCTCAGATTGGTGTTTTCCCAACCCGTGAAAACAAACCCGTTTTCAATGGAGCATTTCCAACACACACACACACACACACACACACACACACACACACACAAAAGCATTATTTTATCTGGGGTATTACATAAATGGGTATGAATTCTCTTAAATACAATTAAATCAGTAAAGAAGGAGTTATGGGGTCTAGAACTATTTTTATAAAAAAAAAATTGGGAAAAGAATGAAAATCAAAAATGTTGAAAATATAGGGGAAAATGAGATTTAACGGAGACCAAGTACTTAATGAATTAAAACCTATAGACGTTGTGATCTGAGCTTCGGCTCAGTGGGTAGGCCCTTGGTCGCCTCTCTGTTGGTGCTGGTTCGAGTCTTGGGTCTGCCGTTTGTGGGGAGAAAACATTTTTTTAATAAAAAAGTCAGATAAGGGGAGTTTAAACACTTAAAGAAATTAACCCATACTATATCAGTTGAGAGCCTTGGCCTTAAGGGCCAGGGCGTGCGCGCTGCGCTCATGCGCCGCCATGTGGCGCGAGGGGGTCTGAGGTCTCGGGTTCGTGCCTGATGGGTTCTTTTTATTTTTTGGATTTCTTTTATATATTTTTTTTGGAGATTTAAAAATTCATAAAACTTATATGAATGTCTAAAATATTCTGGGAACAAATGAAAATATTTCCCTACTATTTTAGATTATATTTTTTGGGAATTTAAGAGTTGTATTCATTGAGTTAGATAAGATTGATATACAAGAAGAATTGGTATAATTAAGATAATAAAAGTTGATTTGAGATAAAGGGAAAGCGATGAGTTTTGATAATAAACTTCTAATTATGAGTCTCAAAGTGTTGGTGTTTAATTTTTAATAAACCTTGGATTGGGAAAGTTTAGATGAATATGAAAGAAAAGAGCTTTGTGAACAAGAAAAGTTTGAGATTGTTATTCATGTTTGATAAATACAAGAATATGATGAAAGAATTAAATAAAGATATGAATAAAGTGAATTGAAAATATAAGTTATAAGGGTAATTTAGGGATGGCGAACGGGTCGAGTGGGCCGGGCCGGGCCCAACCCGTACGGGTTGGCACGAATACTTAGCCGGGCCGGGCCGGGTTGCACTCTTATACGGGCCGGGCTGGGCCGGGCTAAGTTTTCGTTTGGGTGGCCCGCCCAACCCGTGAACGCTTTAGGGTTCAACCCGGGTTGGGCCGGGTCGACCCGCCGGTTGGCCCGTTTAATATTATTATTATTATTTTTTTGGTAGCTTAAATTAAAATAATAATAATAATAATTTTACAAATGATGTATACAAACAACCATATCTTTGTTTGATGAATACTACAATTCTTCAAAAATTATAATACTAAGTAAGTAATAATACTAATAAGTAATAATACTACAATTCTTCAAATATCCCCAAATGATGTTTAATTATAATACTAAGTAAGTTATAATACTAATAAGTAATAATACTACAATTCTTCAAATATCCCCAAATGATGTTTAATTATAATACTAAGTAAGTAATAATACTAATAAACAATAAAAATCGTAATAATAATAATAAGTGAAATTGACAACAAATTTTGAAATATTATTCATATGAATTTAAGTTATACAATTTGAATAATTTATAACGAAATGAAGAATTCAATTCACAAATAAGTTTTATACAATAACATATTTCTTATATACAATTTTAATTGAGTACAAGTTTTCTAATTTGACATAACAAGCAAAGCTATTGTTGTTATTGTTGTTGTTGTTGTTGTTCTTCGGGCGAGTTGCTCCCACTTGTGGAACTTGATAGTGCTTTCCCTTGCGTCCTATCTTCAGCAATCAGCCAGTCTTCTGTGCAAACGAGCATCTCTAACGCCTCAGGCTTCAACCGATTCCTGTAATCAGATAGAACCCTGCCACTTGTAGAAAATGCACTCTCAGAAGCAACTGTTGAGACAGGAGGAGTTAGTAAATCTTTAGCCATAATTGACAGAATACTAAAAATGTGTTCATGTTCTTTCCACCATTGTAAAATATCTAGTGGAGAAAGAGTAGGCTCAGTATCCTGTTGGTTATACCAATTTAATTCATTTGGTTGATTAGTCCTAGGTTTTTTAGATTGAATTTGTTCAAGTAAACTAAATGTTCTATCACCAATTCTACTTTTACCCTTACCTTTAGAATTACCAGAACAAGAACTAACTACAAGAACTAACTACAGAAGTTGTACTACTAGAAGCAAAATGCCTATCATAATAATCATACAAGTTATTTAACGTAGATTCAAACTAAACTAAAAAAGTAGCGCAATCAGTTGTTAATTCTACATTGTCCTCTAAATATCCAAAAAATATTTCTATCAAATTCTTCGTACCTTCTAATTTGATACGGGGATCCATAATAGTAGCAACACAAATCAACATAGGAGGAGGAAAATAATACTTCAAAAATTTTTGAAATGCAGGTATTACAATGTCACTAATATAGAGATCATTTAACATTTCGTTAAATATTTGCATCATGCTAACTAATTCAATAAAAATGCTACTAGAATTAGATTCATATGTTTTTGAAAAATTTTAAAGTTGCGGTTTTAAAAGGTTCTAAAAATTTCAACAAAGATTCGGCAAAAAACCAATCGGGGGGAGTCATTTCAAAATTGTGCATATTTTTTGCGATACAAAAATCATTTACAACTGCTTTATAATCGGTGACAACATTTAGTAAATCAAAAGTAGAATTCCATCGATGTCTAACATCCTTTGGAAATTTTCTAAAAGGAACATTTCTAACCCTACACCAAGCTTTCCATTCTTGTAAAATGCTTGGACTTAATGCAATGAAATGTACACAATTTCTAATTTTAACTATATATAGATCAGCTATTCTTAATGCATTTTGAACACATAAATTTATAATATGACATGCACATCTAACATGAAAAATATTGTCAGATGGAGGGTTTAATACAGATTTTAAAGTAGTAATTGCTACATTGTTGTTAGATGCATTATCAAAACTAATAGCCATATTTTTATCGCGAATATGAAAAACATCACAAATTTCTATAATACGGTTTGCCATTTCAGCGCCACTATGGGGATGCGGCAACGCCGCAAGTGATATGATTCTTTTTTGAAGAATCCAATCATTGTCGATCCAATGACAGGTTATTCCCATCGTTGGAATATTGTTGACACCCGTCCAACAATCCGAAGTTAAACTAACTCTACAAGTTAAACTCCATAAAATTGCAATCAACACGTCCTTCATTTCAACATACATTTTAAAACAATCCGATTTGCAAGTATTTCTCGGAATTCTTTTAAAATGAGGGTTTAAGGCCGTTTGATTAAAATTTTTCAAGTTTCTACTCTCGGGATAGGAAAATGACAACTCTTCCTTAATGACTAATAGGGCCATTTCCCGACGAACAAGTTTGGGATCATAAGGGTGGCTATCTACTCGATCGGTCCTAGGGTTGATTTTTTATTGGCCTTGTATTTGATCAAGAAGTTCTTTATGATTATGCTGTATGTGCCTACTAATTATACCGGTGCTGTCACCCCTCTTGAATTTGTATGTTTTACTACATGTTTTACACACTTTCAAACCTATACCCGGAGTATGTTCGTCCGGGATATAATTATAAAACTTATGCCAATCGCTAGTTTCTCCTCTACTTTTCCTACTACTACGGGGTTGTGTAGTTTCGGTTTGTTGTTGTTGTTCTTCTTCTTCTAATTGTATGTCACCTACAACATCGTCGTGTGTACCCCATTGTGCCATAGTAGGATCAATGTAATCTTGGGCGGGCTCACTAGTTGGGACAATTGGTGGCCTACGTGAAGAGGAGGAGGAATCTTGTCCGCTATGACCGCTACCACGTGATCTAGACATAATGTAGTAATGTGGTATGTAAAAAAAATATACAATGTAGGAGCGGTGAATTATAAAAAAAAAATCTAAAAAACAAGAGGGTTGAGATAGAGAAGTTCAAAAAAACGAACAATAATTTTAACTACAACGCAAAAAAAAATTAACGAGAGAGATAGAGATATTTTGATACCGTTCACCATGGAATACGCGTATGTAAAAAAAACCGTTAAAATAAGAATAGAATAGAAAAGATGGAGGAGCGCTTTGCCGATTCCGCAATTGAAGAGTTGAGAAGAGGTTGAAGTAGATTTGACGAGGGTTGAAGAGAGTTGAAGACGTTGAATTTTGATTCCGATACGACCGAAATTTGATCGTGTATATGCCTCCTTGTACACTTGTTTGATGAATACTACAATTGTTCAAAAATTCTTTACAAATGATGTATAATAGTAGAGAGTGTAAGAGAGTGAGGTGTGATTTTTTATGAGATTTTTGGGGATATTTATAGGCTAAATAAGTGGGAAAAAAACAAAAAAAAATAAAATAAAATAAAATACAACGGCTCAAAGAGCCGTTCACAACGGCTCTGTCCCAAGACAGAGCGCATCAGCAGCGCAACGGGGCGAATTTCGACCGTTCGACCCCGCGGGTCAACGGTCGACCCGTCACGGGTCGAATGGGTCGAAACCCTCAGGTCGACCCGCGGGTTGGCGGGTCCAATTCGCGAATTGGGCCGGGTTCGTGGGCCGGGTTTCGCGAATTCAATTCGCGTAAATTGCGACCCGGGTCGACCCGGTACTGTTCACCGAGTTCGACCCGAACTCGCGGAGCAAATTAACGGGCCGGGTTGGCGGGCCGGTTGCCGGTTGACCCAGGCCCAGTTGCCATCCCTAAAGGGTATGAGTACCCAGGATTTCGGAACATGGAAGAATGTGATCTAGAGGCTTAGTGAGACCCAGGTACCGGTAAATATTGAAAGAATTAATTGAATTGAGATTTGGCTATGTGGGATATCTCAGTATTTTGTTTAAGTCTGGTAGGAGGAAGCTAACTCTAGGCGGTATAATTTATTCAGGTTTAAACATAAGGATCAGGCACTTAGTGGAGATGTAGTAAACTTGGGCAAACGTAAGTGGGTTGCCTCTATATAGTCTGACGATGGACTATGGGACTATAGACCCAGTTTGACGGTGGACTCCGGGGCTGTGGTTTCTTGCGATGGAGGCGAGCCTTAATTAAATCCAGGACTATAATTGGTTTGATGGTGGACTCCAGGATCATGAATAGTCGGACGGATGGGAGGTCGTGCTCCAGTGTATATTCATATACCGGGGCTAGAGGGACCATTGCGGGAAGTTCACACGACGAGGATTTTTGTATAAGCTTGATGGTGGAATCTAAGGCTAGAATCCGTACTCGTGAAACATCTAAAACTTGTTTTATTACTGGGTAGTTTTCATGGCAAGAGATTAAACCCTTCAATGTGGAGTACGTAGGTGCTTTCCCTCGGACCTATGTAGTATGGGATGCATAGGATCCGAACAAGTATGCATTAGTGTCATCTTAGCGTAAAATATCTGTATTAGGCATTAAGGCATTGCATACACCGACATGTTTAGGATTATCACTTTTCACACTTTGATTTACATTCAAGATTGTGTATGCTAAAATAAGTGAGTCGCTATATTATGGCATAGTGAGGATGGTCGTGTATAATATTGCGTCAGTCGTATGTAACTGACGTGCCCACGGTATTCAATGCAGGGCTTAGATTGGCTAAGACTGGAAAATGAATTTGAAGCTAAAGATTGTTTTAAATGTTGTTGATTAAATATTACATGCTTTGTAATCTTTATTTTTTCCGCTACGTCGATGTAAAATGAACAGTGTTGTACAAATAAAAGTTTTTAAATTCCTTGTAAAATTATACGAAATAAAGTAAAGATCCTGTTGTGCTACGAATTACCGTATTTTGGAATTCAGAGCGTTACACCAGTATTCCAAGGACGAGAGCGATGCTCACGATATTGCTCCACATCGGCTAGAAAATAGATCCTGCACTACGTTGCATTTCCCGACTTCAGCGAGGACGCTGAATTCTTGGGGGGGGGGGGTATGTAACACCCTGTGTTAAGAATATATATATGAATTAATAGAGAGTTGCGGCTATAGGAGATTCTATAGGGAGTTTGTTTGGAATTACTGTAAGTGGGGCCCGCCGGTTTGAAAGGGGTAGCATTGAGTGCTGTGCGGCTAACGTCACATGGTGACGTAGCAGGGTGGGGCCCCCGGGGGGTGCTGATGTATGCAGTGGGGCCCCACGTGGGGGTTGCTGATGTGCTTCTCTCTCCTGACTGACGTCAGGAGTCCCGGGATGTGGATTTGATTAAGTCCCATATCGGGAGTACTTGAGATTAATTGCCTATATATATCTGTGTGTGTGTGTGTGTGTGTGTGTGTGTGTGTGTGTGTGTGTGTGTGTGTGTGTATAATTGCTTAGGATTAGAGGTCTCCAATAAGCTATAACACATTTTATGATGCATGCCTATGGTGGGCAGTTGTTAGGAAATTTGTTGTTTCGGGCCGGGGCGTTACAACACTGCTTCTCTAAGAAATTGCCTCGCTCGAAGCGCTCGGCACCGACCCCCCACTCTCAGCACGGCCCTGACCCCAAACACTTGTTTCGGAGGCTCACTATCTCATCTTCGCAAAACACTCTCCTTCGATCTTCTCACAAGAACGAACTACTACTCTTCGACGGCTGGTACATACAACCCTCCAGGAGTAGGGGGCTTATGATGTGAGTATAAGTGACGTGGCCCAATCAAGGTCGTGGGATCTCCTCGATATTCGCTCATCTCAGATCATTAGGTCAAAAAGCCTAATGGGCCTTCTGCTACTTCAGGCCCACAAACAAACGGGTCCAACCCGGCCCATTAGGATTAGATGCTCATTTGCTATGCCTATAAATACCAGGATCTCTCATCCTTAAGAAAGGTAGTCTCAAATTTCTCACCTGAACCCTAGTTTCAATCCATTTTCTAGTTACTGACTAGATCGTCGGAGGGCCTATCGCTGGGATTTCTCCCTGTGTTTCTATGCGCTTTGGAGGTGCTCCAGTCTGTAATATTTTTTCCATTTTGCCAGCCACCAACTGCTTTTATGAGCCGACCTCTAGAAACAGATCGAATTTGCGGTTGAGATTTGTTCCTTCCACTTTACAAATTACAAGAACTCACACCTACTTCTCCCGCACCGAAAACTAGCAGCATCATAGCCCAAAAATATAGCTCATACTAAAATCTACTGAGGGCCGTGCCAACAAATCTTGAACTCACAGCTCCTGTAGCTTCTTGTTTGTTCATCGAGTTGATATTTTAGAAATTTGGTAGATTAAACTAAACACTTGTTGTAACCCCCGTTTCCGTTTATACCAAAAAAAATTGTATCCATGTATTCTAATTATTTACTATTTTTTTGTTCTTTTGAACCCAATTGTGCACACTAGAATATTCAAGCTATTGTTAAAATATTTACTAATCATCAATTATATTTATTTCAAATAATTGTATATTTTAACTTTATTTTCTATTCCTATTTGATTTTTATTTATATTTTAGCCCAAAACCAAATCTATTATTATTCGCTGATTATTTTAATTAGTGTAAAGCCGAACTCCTAATTCATTTTATACAATCATTATTTGATCATCTATTTATTTTGATTGAGCCCAACCCAAACATGTTATTATTTTTATCTTTATTTTTGTATCCCAATTTCTAGTTCATACTATATTCTACTATTTTATTTATTATTACTTTTATTATTTTAAAACACAATTAAAGCCCGATCCATTCTGCAATTATTTAGCTGTTTATTTTTGTAAGCCCACTCTATTTAAGTTAGAATTTTTTTTTCTATCCAAGCCAAAACCCAAGTCTAGTAAATAACCCAAACCCAAATTCCAACTGCACGACTCCACTATCCCTATTAAATCTCCACTAACAGCAGACGTTACCCCCCCCCCCCCCCCCCTCCCTCCTATCTCATTAACTGCCTCTTTAATAATTTCCTCCACTAAATCCCTAATTTAAATCCTAACCACTTATCTTCATTAACCTCCTATTAATTAGACACTTAATCACCCAATTATTATAATATAATTAAATAAACCCCCCCCCCCTCCTTCTCCTTCGAGTGATCGTCAGTAAATAACCCACTTCCAACAATTATTTATCAAACTAACCCACTTTTCAAAACAAGTAACCCACTGACCCACTTCTAAAAAATATTACCTCCAACTGACCTGACCCTGTTGATATAAAAACCTAAAAACAAAAATTTTCTATATAACCCTAATTTAGAAATTATAAACTATAATATCCCTTAACCTTATTAAAACTTAATTTTCTACAGAAAATAAAGAAACTAAAATTAATAAAAAGAAAGCGTATAACTGATAGAAAATATCAGAATATTTATTAATAACAAGTAGAGTAACTGAGAAACTACCTAAGGAAAAATAAAAAAAGATAGCATACAAAATATTAGATGATAGGAACGAAGAATCAAGCTGATATTAGCAACAAATATTATCATACAAAATCATAAACTATAGGAATTAAGGTCGGATGGATAACATTATAAAGAAAGAACCATCAAAACTCTTAGAAATTTATATGATAAATATTCAAGAGTTGGAAGCTGATTACAATGGTCCAGAATTTGTAGAATCTATAAGAAGATTTAAAAATCATAAATAATAACACATAAGAACTTTGTACATATATAACAAATGGCACTAAGAAGAATTAGGTATAATAGAAGCATGTATGAAGGAGTTAGAAGCCATAACAAACCTTAACCTAAATATTTTGGAAATAGAAGATTTAATGGCAAATCCCATTACAGAGGAAGTAGAGAAAGCTTTGAGAAACCTAGATATACAGAGTGAAGAAGTAAAAATGGAACAAGAAGAAGACAAAATTTTAACAAAACCTACACAAAATCCAAGTAATACAGACGAAATCTTAAAGCCACCACCTAACAAAAGGCCTTATCACCTACCATGAAAATGGAAAGAAACAAAAGACAATAAGTTTGGAAAAGATAAAGAAAAAGAAACCCCAAAATATGAACCTGCAAAACAGTATGAAAAATGAATAGCAGAAAATTTGCGAGCGGTCGTGACCAACACATAAGCCATTTTTTCCATATTAGAGTAAAAGAGTTCTGCATTATGGATTACCTTGCTCACATAGTAGATCGATTTCTGAACCCTCTCTTCTTCTCTAACCAGGACAGCACTGAAGATTTGGTCTGAGGTGGCTAGGTAGAGGTAGAGGATTTCACCTGACTCGGGCTTGCTTAGGAGCAGAGGGTTGACGAGGCATGCTTTGAGTTGTTCGAAGGTGATTTGTTGTTCTCCCCCCCACGTGAAACCTCTCATGCCCCGTAGGACTTTGAAAATTGGTAGACATTTCTTCCCACGACTTACAGAGGAATCGACCGATGGCGGCCAAGTGGTCGGAGTGTTTATGCACTTGCTTCACCATGGTTGGGGGAGTCATGTTGCAAATTGCCTGGATCTTCTCAGGGTTGGCTTTGATTCCCCTTTGACTAACCATGAAGCACAAGAATTTACCAGAGGATACTCCGAAAGCATATTTTGAAGTGTTCAATCGCATGTTATGCTTGAGTAATTCTTTGAATGCTTCTTAGAGATCAGTGACGTGGTCTTCTTTTCGAAGACTTTTGACTAACATATCATCCACGTACATCTCCATGTTCTTACCGATCTGACTTTTGAAGACCTTATTTACCATACGTTGATGAATAGCACCGACATTTTTCACTCCAAAATGCATGACTCGATAGCAGTATAGACTCTGATCTATGATGAAGGATATCTTCGGGGTGTCAGGTGGAAACATCTGGATTTGATTATCTCTGGAGAATGCATCCATGAAGGTTAGGAGTTCATGCCCTGATGTGACATCGATCAGTGCATCTATGCATCGGAGAGGGAATGGACCGTTCGGGCACACTTAATTGAGATCTGTAAAGTGTATGCACATTCTCCACTTACTGTTAGCTTTCTGAATCATCACCACATTTGCTAACCACTCTGGGTAGTTAACTTCTAGGATGAAGCGTGCGGCTAGGAGTTTGTCAACTTCTTCTTTAACTACTTGTAGCCTCTCGGGAGCAAATTTGTGACGTCGTTGTTGGACGGCTTGGCATCCGGGCTCACACTAAAGTGGTGCATGATTAGGTCTCCAGGGATTCCTGGCATGTCAGCTGCAGTCTAGGCGAATAAGTATTGATTCCCGCTTATGCCGACAATGAAATGCTACTTGAGTTGGGGAGGAAGGTTCTTGCTGACACGAAAACTCTTGGTTTGATCCTCCTGAGGGAAAAGGATATCTTCCAATTCATCCACATGTCCTGAGTTCATGTGGCTTCTTTCTGGTGGTAGATCGATGGCATCGAGTGGAAGAACGGAGCTCCCCATTGTGGCAATATAGCATGCTCGCACTGGCTCTTGGCATCTTGCATCTTGACATACTCCTGATGATTTGCACTCTCACATTTACCTGATACCCGGACCCGACCCGGATCCGGCATTGGACAGAAACCAATCCGATCTATACGGGTCCGGGTCCGGGTCCTAATATAAGACCTGATGCACTTCCGAGTCCGGCTTCGGGTCCGAGTCTGCTCAAAGTCGAACCGACTGGAACCCGGACCCGGACCCATTAAAAAATACCCCCCCTCCCAAAAAAAATATGGAATTTGAATAATAGGGTTATATGGATATACATGTAAGTAGTAATTGTTGAAGATAGATGTGTAAATACAATATTTATTCATGTACTTATGTGCACAAATGGTTGGAACTGTAGGGTATCGGGTGCAAAAATACTTAAGTGCAAATATTTATTCCCTGCTATCAGACCCGACGGGTAAATTTTTATAACTAGGACCCGGACCCGGTTCTCGCACGTCCGGGTCCGGGTAGTGGAGGGAATTTCATCTTCGTGTGAAATGCGGAGGCAACTGCGTGGAAAGCTAGTAGGCCTAGGCGGCCGAATATCGCATTGTACGCGGTTCTGATGTTGACTACCATGAAGTCCAATGCCTCTGTTTGAGTTGCGAGAGCTTTTCCTGCTGTTACATCAAGCATGATGATTCCTTCAACCTGAACGGGAACACCTGAGAAGCAGTGGAGTGTGTGGCTAGCTGGCTTGAGCGGTCCCATGGAAGCTTGAGATCATCGAATGTGGACTTGAAGAGAATATTATAGAGTTGCCATTGTCTACCAGGATATGCCAAACCTCATGATTTGTCATGCAAATGCTTATGACCAATGCATCGCAGTAAGGCCCTTGACGCCTTCTAGATCTTTATCAGAAAATGACACATGGATACTCATGCCTTTGGCAGGCAAAATATTATGTACTGAGTTTACCTCCCTCACAAAGGCTTTGCTGGAAGAGTTGGAATCTCCCCCCATCGGGCCTCCATGAATGGAGTGGAGAATGACCATATGTTTAGAGTCTTGGGATTCAGTGGGCTTCTCTGGATGCTTATTTGCCCCTCGAGTCGAAGAGGTTTTGGCGTTGTTATCTTTCTGAACGAATTGGGAGAGGTAGCATCGAAGAACCAGACCTTGCAGTTCTTCTTTGAGGGCTCAACAATTATCAGTCGTGTGTCCATGGTCTCTATGAAACCCGAACCACTTGTTTCTAACCATTCTCTTGTTGGTTGTAGTCATCTTAGGGGGAGGACGGACTATTTCGTCTTTTTCAACTGCCTTGAGTATGGAAAACACACTTGCATTCAGGGGAGTGAATTTATCGAATCGTGGTGTTGGAGGAGGGCGGTATTGGCCTAAGCCGTCTTTCTGAAACTTCTGAGCACCTTCTTCGATTTTATTCTTCCGTTTGTTCCCGAAAGGCGACTCTTTTTGGTCTTAAGGATAGAGAGCTTCCTCCGCCCTGATGTACTTATCGCTCCTCTCCAGGAGCTAAGTGAAATCTCTGGGTGGCTTCTTCGTGAGGGAGGCTTTCAGTTCTTTGTGAGTAACATTGTGATCGAAGGTGGTAGCCGCCACCGATGAGTCTAGGGCAGAGATGGACCTCGCTTCAGCTGTGAAGCGCTTTACAAAGTCTTTCAGCAGTTCTCTGTCCTTCTGTTTTATAGGGAAGCACTTATTTTTTAGCCTAGCGACTAGTAACGAAGTGCGTTATGAAAAGCTCATCTATCTTGTCGAAGGAGAATATTGACTCTGGAGTGAGGTGAGAGTACCATTCATTTCCTGATCCTTTCAAAGTCGCAGAGAATGTTCGGCACATGAGCACGCCAGTTGCGTTGTAGGCCATCATAAGAGTTTTGAAACTCTTAGTATGGTCCGCTAGGTCAGATTCACCATTATATGATTTGAATTGAGGAGCTTTAAAGTTCTTAAAAATTATCTCATCACAGATGAAATTGCTTAATGGAGGTCAACTGGGATGGTAAGCCCTGCTGGAGCGGTTTTCTTCATTCTTTATTTGTTCCAAGCGATCTTCCATTTCTCGCATGCGGCTAAGATCAAGATACTCCCCTACGATCTAGTTGAGTAGTTGGATCGTTCTTATCTTGAAGGAGTAGAGTGGCGGCTCATCAGCTTCGACCCTGTTCACGAGGACCCCAATAGCTCAGAAGATGTCTTGCTTGAAGTTTTCTAGTTCGGCCCTAGTGACTCGGGTCTCTTGCCATTTTTTTCTCTCAACATGCTTTCGACTCTCACGGGTCGGGCTTCTTTCTACAGTGCACCCCCTGTGAGAGGAGGAGTATCTTGATTTTGGCCTTCGGGGAGAGTTGCTTCTCCAGTTCACTTGACGTTCTGAGGGGGAGGCCTCGATTCGGGCGTGCCTTTCATCCAAATGGATCAGTTTATTTGTTCCTTGTTGCCTGCAGCTAATGGTTTGGCAGACATCTCTCGGACCCCGAAAACCTCAACAAGAGCTAAAGTAGGCTGCGGGGGCTAATCTGGCTGATTAGGAGGAATTAGGTCCTCCACGGGAGGAGCTGGTTGACAAAGAGAATTGGTGCGACGGCTTTAGGCCTTCGCTCTGTGACTTAAGTCTTGGTGGCATAGCGGTAAGTCTGATCTGTGGAGTTTCCACAGACTGCGCCAATCTGCTGCTGCTTGCTTTGGTGTGAGAGCAAGTAGATAGTGAGTTTATGTTTGAAGGAAACTACTAAAGATCTAACCTTTGATCATCGATGTAAAAATTAGTTAGAGCTCCTGAGAGTAGATCTATATCGTTGATTAAAGATCTGAATCTGACGATTGTTGATGCGGCCGATGGACCTGCAAAAAGCCTGAAACATCATGGATGGCTCCGGCGACAGACCCTCTGATGGAACCAGAGAGAGAAAGAGGGTTTGGGAGAGAAATTCCGAATTACCTCTGATTGAGGAGGGGAGAGGATATTTATAGGCCTGAAAAACAGTCTATGAGATTGATATGAATCCATTAGATCAATATGAATTCCTTATCTTCTGTTGACTCTCCCCTTAAGAGATAAGACTCTATTGTATGGGGATAAGAGATTTGACTCACAGCCCTCAAGGGCTGGGTGTCTTCTGGGTGGGCCTAGTCACTTTTAATGGGTTTGAAAGCAGCCCATGTCTCGTAAAGGAGCCTGAAGAAGGTCCAAACTTGTAAAAGATGCTCGTGATGGCTAATTGATGAGTTGAATTTATACATAAATTTTAGTACTCTTTTATGTATCAAAATTGCGAGTTCTCGTTTATTTCTTTGAAATTTGTCTTATTTCTACTTATTTTTATTTAATTGTTTGATTTTGTAGGAATGAGATTTGCAAGTGCAGAAAAATATGAATTTTGATAAAATCAAAGAAGAAACAAGGATAAAAAATTTTAAATTCAAATTTATTTTTTGTTAAAATTTCTAGAAAATTTGAGCACTCAAATACATGTTTTTACAAATTGGCTCTTTGAATAATTAATAAAAATATTATGGTCAACTAGGGGGTGCAATAAGAATTTGGAATAATATATATATATATATATATATATATATATATATATATATATATATATTTTTAAAAAAATTTAAATAAAGCAACATCACCTAATCTATTTATCTTAATTAATTATTTAAAATATATACTTATCATATTAATTACTTAATTAATTAATTATCCTAATATATATATTTAAATAAAGCAACATCACCTAATCTATTAATCTTAATTATTTATTTAAAATATATACTTATTATATTAATTACTTAATTAATTAATTATCCTAATAAACTAATCTAAACCTAATTACATCTCTCATATTCCTATATATAAGTGCAGATTGTGGAGGTAGGCTCGGGGGCTCTCTTGGTGGCGGCGTGAATCTCCAAGAAAAAGGGAAAAAATATAGAGAAAGAGAGAAACAGAGGAGCACGTGAAGAAGTGGGAGGTACCTAGCTGTCTGTTGGCGACATCAGCACTCAGAAAAGCTCGTGCAGATTTCGAGAAGGACAGAGGAGAGAGACTGGACTCTAAGTTTCGGTGCGAATCTCGAGTTGCTTCGATTTGGGATTTTCTGCAAAAACGAGTTCTTTATTTTTCTCTTCTTTGTCTAATTTTATTATGCAATCAAATTCTATGTTTGTTAATTGTAATTTTATCATGAACTAAATTTAATTTTCTAGGGCTTTGGTGTAGCCTAGTTTTGAGAACACAATTTTAATTCTATATTATTTTTCTACTTTTCCATGGTTGTGTGTTGGATTTTTGTTCTTAATGCTTGCAATTGTTTGGCCAACTTTTGTATGATCTATTAAATCATGGAGAGACCGAACTGGTAATTTGTGATTTCGAATTAATAAAATTACACATTGTTACAAGAGCGAATCGCAGTTAATGTGACCGTTAAGAAATCCATAGATCTTAATGAATTTTCAATTAGTAATTTGTGCATGACTGTGACAAATAATTAGTTGAGAATATTTTTATATTGCTTGACAGAGAATATTGAATAATTCAGAGATTTTGGTCTACAACTTGGAAAAATAATATTTTTATTCATATGAAATTATGAATTGTGTGGGATTAATTAGGTGAAATCAAAAGCCCTATAATTAATTTTGCCATTAACAAAACAACAAAATTTCAAATTCCGCTCCTTTTAAATTAATTTAGTTGGTTCTTTAGATTAATTTAATTTAGTTGCTTTCTTTATTGAATTTCGATTTTTCAAATAGTAGTTAATCTAGAAATTTCGGTATTCGATAAAATAATTAGTTCTTGTGGGTTCGACACTCTTTTCACTTATCTATACTACTTGTTGCGATTTTCTATGCTTGCAAATTATCAGATCAAGTTTTTGGCGCTGCAGCTGGGGACCAGTTATAATTTTATTGATATTGAAAATTGCTCGATTATTACTAGTTTGGATTTTTTTTTATTATTATTATTTTACCTCTTTATTTATTTTGACTTACTTTTATTATTATTTTTAAATTCTTTAATTTCCTATTTTTTCTATTTTTTTAATACTTATATTTCAGGACATACTAGTTATTATCATGGCGAACGATGAGAACAAGACTTTAAGAGACTATGCTATGCCCTCAATTAATGGAGCAACATCAAGCATAAAGAGGCCAGTCATTGAAGCTAACAATTTTGAGATTAAACCGGCGATTATTCAAATGATTCAACAGACTGTTCAATTTTGGGGACTATCGCACGAGGATCCTTATGTTCACATTGCAAACTTTCTAGAAACTTGTGACACTTTCAAGCACAATGGAGTATCAGATGATGCAATTAGATTGAGACTTTTTTCTTTTTCACTAAGAGATAAGGCTTGGCTTGGCTAAATTTTCTACCACCTGGTAGTATTACTACTTGGTAAGGATTTGCACAAAAATTTCTGACTAAGTATTTTTCGCCAGCAAAGACAGCGAAGCTAAGAAATGATATTACCACATTCATTAAATTTGAGACTTCTTATTATGAAGCATGGGAGAGGTATAAAGAGTTATTGAGAATGTGTCCTCATCATGAACTTCCGAAATGACTACAAATTCAAATATTCTATAATGGATTGGGAGTTATAAATGGATCTATGGTTGACGCAGCAGCTGGAGGTGCACTAATGAGCAAAAGTCACGAAGCAGCCTATGATCTTTTAGAGGAGATGACATCTAATAATTACCAATGGTCTTCAGAAAGAACGATGCCAAGAAAAGTGGCTGGAGTTTTTGAACTTGATCCTATTACTGCTTTAACTGCAAAAATTGATATTTTATCTAAACAAATAGGTAATATGAATGTTAATGCTATACAAACTAATATTATTTGTGATCATTGTGCAGGAAATCACTCAAGTACAGATTGCCAAGTGGGGAACCCTTTTGCTCAATCAAATTTCAATCAAGCAAATTACGTGTCCAATTTTCAACTTCAAAACAATCCGTATTCGAACATGTATCATCAATGATGGAGAAACACCTCTAATTTTTCTTGGAACAATGATCAAGAAGCAATTAAACCACCTCAAAATTTTTCAAAACAAGAAAAAAAAGCCGACACTTGAAGAGATGTTCATGCAATACATGCAGAAGATAGATTTGGTGATACAAAATAATACGGCTTCAATTCACAATATTGAGGCTCAGATTGGTCAACTTTCAAATATTCTTAAAGAGAGAACAACAGGAACCTTACTCGGTAACACCGTAACAAATCCCGAGAAGCATGTCAATGCAATAACACTAAGAAGCGGGAGAACAATTGAGCACCCACAAGAAGAAATTACCAACCAAAATGTGGTTGAAAAGCAAAGTGAGATCGAACAAATTGTGGAGGAACAAACGCAGCAGGTGGCCAATCACCATTATAAGAAGGATAAAGGAGTTTCAAGCCAAACAATTTCAAATTTTGACACTTATCCTAATTCACCTTATGATCCACATATTCCTTTTCCACAAAGACTTAAAAAGAATAATCTCGAAAATCAATTTTCTAAATTTTTAAATATTTTTAAGAAATTGCATATTAATATTCCTCTTATTGAAACCTTAGAACAAATGCCTAAATATGCTAAATTTTTTAAGGATATTTTATCAAACAAGAAGAAGCTGGAAGAGCATGAGATGGTGATGTTAACAGAAGAAAGTAGTACAATTTTACAAAAGAAGATGCATCCTAAACTTAAAGATCCAGGGAGTTTTATGATTCCTTGCACTATTGGAAATTTTTATTTTGATAAAGCTTTATGTGATTTAGGAACAAGTATTAATCTTATGCCTTATTATGTTTTCAGGAAATTAGGTATCGGAGAGGCAATGGCGAACAGATTTATCAAGTACCCAAGAGGAATAATTGAAGATGTTTTGGTAAAAGTAGACAAATTCATATTTCCAGCTGATTTTATAGTACTTGATATGGAGGAAGAAGAACAAATTTCATTGATTGTGGGGCGACCTTTACTAGCTACGGTGAGAGCTTTGATTGATGTCCAACAAGAAAAACTTATTTTAATGGTAGAGGATGAGCAAGTAACGTTTGATGTTTTTAAATCTATAAAATTTCATCCTGAAGAACAGTCGTGTTTTCAAGTAAGTAAAACTGATTTAATTGTGGGTGAGAAACATAGTGCTGAAATTGAAAAGTTGCCTATAAAAGTATGTCTAACAAATTTAGCAACTCTTGAAACTGAGAAAGAAAAAATTTGGAAATATGTTATGTATTTGGATGCTGCACCATCTATTCATCCATTTTCTCAGCTAAAATTTAATGAGGTGGGGATATCAAAGACTCCATCTTCATAAAAGAAACGTCGTAAACACGAGTTTAGATCACTGTCATTTAGCTTGAGGAGTGCACAAAGAAAACATAATCCACGCATGGAGGGAATTATTACAAGAGAGGCTCTTATGTTGTTGGATGTTGGCGTTACATAACCATTGCAGCTATCATGTCTGGCTGAAGACTTAAAACTTAGCGCTTCTTGGGAGGCAACCCATGTTTTCTTTTACTGCATTTAGATTTGACTTTTCTTTTAATTTATCATAATTTTAACTTTTGATTTTATTTTGTAGGATTGCATAAGTTTGGAAGTCCCTTGATGTAGCTGTTTTCTACACCTGAATTCATTGCTGTTTTTTAGTAGGATGGAGTCAAAATCTGGAAAATTGTTTCAAAGAGCGATCGTAGGAAATTTTCTTAGCTTTCCAGAACAAAAAGAATCAGGCCATTTGGACACCTACAACTCTAGATATCACTGAAACAATGAACATCGCGCGTGCAGAATTTTAACACAAATCAGGAGAGAAATTCTGAACTATTTGCATTCTTTTTGTTTTTCATTTTCCTTTCCTATTGAGGAAAATGTGATATTCAAGTTTGGGGGAAGGGTTACAATTTTTTTTTCTATTTATTTATATACTAGGTTTGCCCGTTGACACGTGCCTACGGCACGTCTTCGAAACGGTATACCTTATTTGATTATATAAAATAGTTTTGGAGGTCTAGCAAATTAATTGAAGTAGCAAATATATTATATGAGAAATTTTTGGGGGTCCAGCAAAAAACATATTATATGATTTTTTTGATTTTTTTTTTTGAATTATTTTAAAGTTTTAAAATTTTTATTTTTTTATTTTAAAAAAAAATTAAAATTTTTATTTTCTTATTTTTTTTTGAATAGAAGAGAGAGGGAGGGAGAGAGAGAGAGAAATGATTAAATAAATATAGGAGTTGTTTTGGGTGGGGGATTTAAATTTGATTTTTGGAGGGAAAATATGTTTTGTGAGGTTAGATCTGGGCCTTTGATTTTTGGGAGATTGAAAGAGAGCCACTTGATAGCTTTCTTTGTATTTTATTATATAGATATTTAAAAGAAAAACAAAACAAAAAAGGATTTCAATTAGGCTTACTATTACACTTTTGAGTTCTTTATTATGCTAAAGCATTGATATAAATTTTTTTTAGGATAGACAATTGCTCGTAAAGATAGATCAAGCATACTTATTTACTTTAGGATTATTGAATTTCAAAATTCCTTACACAATTATGACATTCATGTGATTATACATAAAAGAAAAATGTGATGCTTTTTTCTTGTAATTATCCTCTTTGATCTAGTCCTAAACAGAGTTTAAGTAAATATAGTGATAATGATCAAATAATTGAATGAACAAAGTCTATCTACTCCAATGTTTTGAGTTGCTTAGTAACTAAGGGTATTCATCACCAATGTTTACTTTTACGTCAAACGACAACTTGAAATATGAGTATACAAAGAAATTTAAATTTGTGACTTGTTGAGTAATCGGGTGAATTCATCACAAATGTTTGCATTCGTGTCAAAAGGCAAGTGACAATGTAACACCTCGAATTCCATTTACCTGTAATTCGTAGTACAATAGGATCTTTTACTTCAATTCGTACAATTTTACAAGGAAATTAAAAATTTTCTTTTATTACACAATAATGTTTATTACAGAGTTACATAGCAGAATAAAATACAACAAGAAATAAAACACTAATATCAGCAGCTTAAATATAATCTTTATCATCAACCGTCTTTAAGTCCTTGCCAATCCAATCAAGCTCTGCACTAAAAATATGTGGGCACGTCAGTTGCTTACAACCGATGCAATGTTATAAACAGCGATCCTCTCTATGCTGTATTATAACGAAATCTCACCAAAGCATCGATCATCTCTGTAGCGCCCTGAATTTCCAATATGATATCTAAGAAATATGTGGCACAATTCCCAGCATCAACCTCAATGGTAATAGTAAACATAGCCAAAACACAGAGAAAATTTTTCATATTTTATTACATTAATTTTTTACAAAGCACAGCAGAAAACAAACACCTTAAATTACAAATTCTTTCTTTTACAACACATTCTTTTACAATTTACATAAGCCATAACATCAATTTAGCACAAGCATCCAAATCCCAAGCTATAAGCACCTACCTGTAAAACATGAGGCTAGAGATAACCCTAACCTCCAAAACTATAGGGGTCAGCCATAACGGTGTGAGTGACATAAAAATAATAAATGCAACATAAATAAAACATAAGGCATGGAGTCATAAACGACATGTATCAACAACAAGAATAAATGAAATAAGAAATAACAGTAAGTAAAACATGAAAACATCAAGTGAAACTAGACTAAGTGTCAACTGTAGAAAAAACAGGAAACAACATGCATAAAACCAAGTCAAGAAAATATCAATGCTATATGCTGACTCTCTAATGCATATTTGTCGGATTCTATGCATCCCACTCTACATAGGTCCGGTGCAAGCCCTTAACGTTCTTCATTTGATAGGGTTTAATCCCCCGCTATGAAACTAATCCTACTACGATGACTACTACGAGATATAGATAAACTGTGATTATTAACCCACGCCCCAATAATTTCGAAGGTCAATCTCTATCCACAGATAATTTTGTAGACTATTTCACTCACACTTGGAAATCTTTTAGAATACCCCACACCGCAAGCTATGGCGCTTCATCACACGAATACCCCTATGAGCATCGCCTCGCCCCGATAATTCCGGAGATCAATCCCACACTGCAGGTAATTTCGAAAACTATTTCACTCACACCTCGATAATTTCGAGGATTATCTCATACTGCAAGACATACTGAGGTCCATAACCCATGTTCTCATTTCATCATATCATCATCTAGTGCATGTCCTTATTTTGTTAAGTTAATTAATTAATTACGAATCTCCTAGAGTTGGTGTACCCTACCAGACTGAACTAAACTGATCAACAACACAGCCACAACTGGCCAAATCACAAAACCTCAACTACCGGTGTCTAGGGTCCCACACAATCTCTAAAGACTCACAACTCAACCATCACACCAAAACTTTTCAATAAAAACTCACAAATCCATCATCAAAACGTTTATAATAAGAAAACCTCATAAATCAAAAAAATTCAACTTTATTTAATTGTACTCATAAAATTCCAGAATTCAAATAAAATATTAAATCCATTAAATAACAGAAAATCCAATTTTTACGCGTAGGATATCACCAAAACATCAATTAGTTTTTTTTTAAGGGAAAAGGTGGAATATGGCCACCCTGTTTCATTAATAAGAAATTAACCAAACAAACCAAGCATACTGGGTCAAATTACAAACTACAGACCGAAAAAAAGAACATGAAGCGACATGACCAGTACATATAATCAGCTCTCACTCGAAACACCCTTCAAACGACTAGGTCGAAACCGACATCTTGTCCCTGACCTACTCCAGTAATGTTCTGGACCCCGTCTTGGGCCCAATCACACAGCGAGGACCAACTAATTGTATGTCCGTCAAGTAAGCTTTGTGCACCCACCTCCACGGCACGTGCACACCCACCTGAAGCGAATCACACGGGATTTGGAACTTCGCTGCTCCCATCCTTCTTCCTCACAAAAGCAATTTCACACTTGGCCCATTCAGAATCACAACCAAAAGGAGAGCCGTGAAGAGGGTACTCACCTCTGTCACGCTTTAGCTCTCACCAGTGATTTCTCACCCAAAAACACACACTCACCCTAACCACGGACACAAACAAAGAGGGAGTTGTGAAGAGGATACCTTCACCTCTCACACGCTTTTACTCTCTCTAGTGATTTCTCACAAACACTAACAGACACCTGCACGGATTAGTGAGAAGCAACATCTTCACTCTCTCACTCACGAAAAACCTGAAACAATCACAACTAATTGAAGCATCATCTTCTCCTCTCGCCCCTACGGGCGATGGATGTTGTGGATTGCAAGTTCACTAATGAAGGCGTAATGGCGGCGCTGTTGCGAATCCTGTGGCAGTTTGTTAACGGATGTCGAATTCAGGGTGCGACTTCCACACTACCAACCAAAAACAGATACAGCTCCACCTCTACAATTTCTATAGTACATCTCATGGGGGGACCCCGTCTGCGGGCCCAAGCCCCACCTTGTGCTGTAACGATGTGCACCTCATGGGGGGAGCCCATCTTTGGGCCATAGCCCCACAATCGTGCTGCACATCATACGTCACACCTAGACAACACCGATCCCAGGCACCTCCTCCACTCCTCCCTCCCTAACAATATCCAAATCAAACTGCTGCCGTCTTTAACTCCGACATTACAATCACACATATTCTCTCTTCTTTGCATACACAACCAGCATCTCAACATCCAAATCGTAGCTGCAGATCACCGCGGTTGGTGTTAAGTGCGAGGACATGGTGGCGGTAGCGATGGTGCCGCAACCGGCACCGAAGAAGGGGATAATAATGATGCACAATGGTGTATGGGCAAACTCCTCTTTCCTCCGACGCATAACTATGTTCCTGTCACACGAGTAGCCCCGGTCAGTGCCTGGTGGTCGTCGACCTCGACCTCAGTCTCAATCGGTGGAGATGGTGGAGGTCGATCGGTGGAGAGGGAGGAGCTCGGAAGGGGGGGGGGGCGATCGCGCGGAGAGGGAGGAGGTCGGAGGAGAGGGAGGAGATCGGTGGAGTGCTAGAGAACCGGATCTGGGCCCGTTCATAGCTCGTCGGTGGAGGGAGGGGCCGATCGGGATCTGGGCCCGTTCTGAGCCATCGGTGGAGCGGCAGGACTGTGAAGTCGCGATGGGAAGGAGATGAACTAGAAGGAGGGACGATGGCTTTCCTTGCGACGGGGCAGCGGCTACGAGCCCAAGTCGCTACCCCCCACTAAGCTTAGATCTAGGTTATCTTTTGGGGTTTTTTTTTGGGGGGGGGGGGGTTAGTTTCTCTCTCAAGACTTTTCTAGAGAGAGAAACTCTGGGAGGAGTTAATGGACATCATGCTTGTATGTTCTATTATCGAAATAGTTTAACACAAAAAAACACCAATTTGTTGAAAACACATATAACTCACTTAAATAAGATTATAAGAATACATTTAAAACTCCATTATAAATAAAATATAACTCTCTGAAAAATATCGTAATCTGTAGTAAAAATATCATCTAAAACAGTAGAGTAATAATCCAAAATAAAGAGGAAATAATCATTTAAAAGAAATGAAGAACTCAACAAAATGGCCAGAACAGCACATGACGGTCGACCGCACAAAAGGACAGACGACTATCAAATAGGGAATTCTCAAAATGGCAGCACGTCGGTCGACCGGGCGGTCGACCGTGACCTGCATGTTTTGATATGATACTTGATTAAAACTTGTAAATTCAAAATCTAATTCCTGAGATGATAAAACATATATAGTATAACATATATGAGTTATTAAAACACTTCAAATCATATAAAGATCTCAAAATAGCATTTTTTCACAAAAATCACCCAAAACAGATATATATAGCATTTTTTCACAAAAATCACCCAAAACAGATATATATATATATATATATATATATATATATATTCAAATAAGGATTTAAGCGTCGATTTTTGCATCAGAATTCACCTAAAAGGAGTAGTGTATAGTTCAAAACCATCTCATTACCAAAACAATTCAAATCCAATTAAAACTTCTCAAAACATCAACTTTTGACAACTCTTCAAATAGTATAAGTGCATATGTATATATATATATGTATGTTCGCATCAGTAACATCAGGTAACTCAGTGTATATATATGCAGTATTAAGTTCAAAACACCTCAGTGCTAAAACAACTCATATCAGATCAAGATTGCACAAATACACCCAAAACTCAAATTCGGTCAGCATATACATCAGACCCGAAAACCCCCCTTTTCCCTAAACATCAAAACTTGATCCTTTTAATTCAAACTACTCTTGCAATTTCATTAAACATGCACACCACCTCTTACATCGGGTACCCATGAATATCTTCTATTAAAACATGCATATAATCAAGTTTCTATTCATCAAACCATCAAAACAGAGCGTATACTTAACATACATAGTGTAATGCCCTGATTTTTCATTTAATGAAAAATTATTTATTTTTGCACGTAGTGTGCACGTGCAATATTTTTAGTAATTATTTTCATTATGATGAGTATAGATAATTAAATATGTGCTTTTAATCATTTTTGTATAAAGCCCTCTTTCAATTAGACAAGAAGCCTTCTTCTTAGAGCCCAAAATTTAATTTATTTATTTTCTTTTTATAATTATTATTTTGGCTCATAAACTAAAGCCCATGAGCTATTTTAATTTTTTAATACAACTTGTAATGTAGAATACATTTTAAAGATTATTTTTATATAAAATATAATGTACAAAATTTTGGAGGCAAATGCTTGCACGTGCATTGCACGTACACGTGCAAAGTGCACTTCCCAAGCATGGCCGGTTTTGGAGCTTTGGAGGGAAATCAAAATTTTCAAGTGGAGTCATGGTGGTGGTGGTTACTTGATCATAGGTGGTTAGTGTAACTCCTCCTTAAATCTTAGTCATTTGCTTCTAACTCCTACTTCAATCTTAGCCATCCATTTCTCTAGATTTTTAGTATAAATACCCCCCCCGCCCCCTAGCCTAGTTATTCTTGTGCTTATTATTTCCACCAAACCTATAGTCTAAAATACATTATTTAGTAGTATACAAGTGAGTAAAAGATTGAGAGATTCTGTGGGGATTGTGCTTGCATCAATCAAGAAGAGGAGAGGCCGGTTTCATCAAAGTGGAGTGCTCGGGTTTTGGCTTGTGGAGTGCTCGGGTTTGGCTAATGTGCGCGCATCTAGGAGGAGGATCGTTCGTTGCAAGGACATTCGTTTAGGAGGTTGCTAGTTGTATTCTTCTCTTCAATAAGGTGGGTAAATTTTCCATATTTCTAAGTAGGAATGCATGCTAGATTTGAATGGAATGAATGATGCATGAAAAAGATTAATAAGAGTACACATTTAATTGGAAAAATGATCTATAAATTGATTGAAATGTTGATGTGCAAATGTATGTGGTTCTATTATTAAAATTCAAGTTGTATGCAAAATGATTATGGCTATGGAGTGTGTAAAGAAAACTTCGTTATTAGCATTAAAAATTGTATGCAAGGATTAATAAATTGACAATGTCGCTTTATGTGCTTAAATAGATATTTTGTTATGACATTGTAATGAATGAGTTAGAATGTAATTGTTATGTTTGTGAAATGAATAAAAGCAGGAAATTGGTGTAGAGATTAGTGAAATTAAAATGTTGAAAAAAAAAGAAAGGTGTTAGTAGTAGTATATCAGATTAACCAAATTGTATGGTAGATATGTGTTAATTATTGGGAAAAATATATTTAATCATTTAAGAAGATTACTTTTATATACTGGAGTATAATTCATGATGGGAATGATTAATCTGGAATTTTTACAGTATGTTAGTAAGAGCAAGTTGAAATGAAAATTTGATGAACATCGAAATGTTTCTACTAAACAGAGAGGGTCGTTTTATTTTGAAATTCGAATTACACTATGACAACCCCAGCCTATAGCTCGAGTGGTCGGATCGCTCTTAATTGCTACAGTATATGCGGGGGTTTCTCCGAGGTTGAGGGATCGAATCCCGTTAACACCGTATATTTTGTTTCGAACTTTTAAAATAATCAGTTTCGGCCGAGAGCACTTAATGCTCTCAGCCTCTCTTCTAACGCGTGCAGCACTCGGCCTAGTGGCCTGTGCCTTCGGTTGGTTTCCCTGTGGTCGCCGGTTCGACTCTTGGTCTCGACTGTTGATTATGTTGTGGGAAAAATAAATTTTTTGGGTGTTTTAAATGATTAAAAAAATATGGAAAAAATATGATTATTATCCTAAAATTATGTGGGACTTGTGAAAAATAGTTTGAGAATTATTTGCATGATGTGGAGTATGTTTAGAGAATAAAATTATAATTTAGAACTATACGTTCTATACTTGCATTTTTATAAAAGTTGTACTTTGCAAAAGACTTAAATGGAATATTAGAAAAGAAAATACGAATAAGAAAGGAATTATGTGAAGTGATGTGAATTATTCTCATTTGGAGAATAGTGCGACAAATTATGAAGTGTAAATGTCCATCTTTAATTGAATAACTAGTGATGTGGTTTCTTTAATGTGAAAATAACATTTCATGAGTTACATGATGAATAGTTGAGTTTCATGTATAATTATGGACTATTGAACAATTTAGAAATCATGATTGGAAAAGAGAAATATTTTTTCAGTATGACAACTCAACATGTGAACTTATGAATTGAAATTGAAAATTAGAGTATAGCCAAACTCACACCGGCAAGCGAAAAAAAGATAAATTGTGATTATTGATATTGAAAAGACCAGGTTTAGGTCATTATGAAATGAAAGAAATAAGACCGGTAGTAGTGAGAGGGCTAACTCTAGAGCTTTGATTTTGGTCATGATTTCATTAAAATTAAGGATTAGTTACATAGTGAAGAGGTGATAAAAGAAAGAGAAAAACATCGAGTATGAGGGCCATTGGATTGTCGGCGAGAGCGTATCCCAGGATGTCCCATGATGAGTCATGATAGGGCGTGGATACTGCTCCAGAGTACCGTCCCGGTGGCGACGCTCGTGGGATGTTTGAAGACTACGGGTGGTGTCATGTCTATGGTAGGAGCTGAATTACCACAGGATGCCTGCATGATGAGTCATGTGTCAGTGCGATGAGATTCCCTCCAGGGCGCCTAGACATGAGTTCGTAGGTCAGAAAACATCTAGGATACTTACCGTAGTTACAGTAGTAGATTAAGCCATAATGAGGGATTGAACCCTACAAAGATGAAGAACGATTAAGGGCTTTCCCTCGGACCTATGTAGTATGGGATGCATAGAATCCGAACAAGTGCGCATTAGTGTCATGTAACATGAATAAATGCATTAAGGACTAAGTGCACAATCACAACACGACATCATTAGGGTATTCCCTTTAGTTTGATATGTGACAAGTTTGTGTTTGATAAATATTGAAAATTAGTTATACTATTTCCAGCATAGAGAGGATGGCCGTGTATAATGTTCGTCGGTTGAATAAACTGACGTACCCACAGTTTTATATGCAGGGTAATGACATGATAAAGGTTAAAGAGGAACAGATGCTTAAAGATTATTCAAAGTTGTTGTACATTTATTTAAATGTTGTAATTTTACTTCCGCTGTGCAGTATAAAAGTGTAAAGTTCTATATAAACTCTGATGTAAAGTGAAAAGTTCAAATTTCCTTATAAAATTGTACTAAATGAAGTGGAAAGATCCTGTAGAACTCTTGAATTCAGTTGTATTTGGGGTTCGGGGCGTTACACATAGTAAAGAAGAAGTTTTATTAGCTTTCATGCAATATTATCATACAATTTCATATATATATTCAAATCAGCAACAATGTGAACGAAAATAACATACCCATGATTTCTATTAGGTTCTTTAACAATCTCAAGTCATTAAATTAGGGTTTCAATCATTAATAGTGTAGTTTCATGAAAAGATCCACTTTTTAGTTCATCTACTCATCAAAATTCTTTATATCCTCATACAATCATCTAACATGCTTTCTAATAGATAAATCATCACATACAACATACTTAGAACAATAAGAAAACAAACATATGTCACCCACCTTTTTGAAGAATCAACCGAAGATAATAAAGAAATAAAAAAAATCTCTTCTTTCGCAAGAAAACCTAGATCCTCGCTTTAAAACTCCAAGAAAATAATAATAGAAAATCCCTTTGTTTTGTGCAGCAGAAAGACGGCTGCACCTCACCCTATATAGACCGGAATTCTAAGTATCTAGGGTTTTGAATAGATTTGTAAAATACATCTTTTAAATATATCTTTACATTGGACTTCCCCCCTTTTGCGACTCTATGCGATTGGTTAGGAGTATGGCCAGATGCATCGGTGAAATTGTTAGCATCTCCTCTTCGGCGAGGCTTGCCTCTGGTAGCTTGCAGATTGAGGCTCTTTTTCGTCGCTCGGAGAAGGCCTCGCGGATTGAAGCTTTTTGTTTGAGAGATGGTATCTCTTCCTTCACCGTATCCGTGCAATATCATGATGCTTTTTGCCCCTCTGGTCCCCCTCCGCCCTCCTCTAGGATTTCTCAGTCCAGCATTAAACCGGAGTCCTCCTCCCAATTCCATCCAGGCTCCTCCTCGATATCTAATTCCAACCTGTCTTTGGTGAAAGGTTCTCATAAACTGCCCGCTAGGAGAAAGTTCCCTCTCCCTAACAAGCATTACTCCTCCCCAAGCAACACGAAAATCTCTCCTTCTAAAGAGCCTAATCTTGTGTGGATCAACCCCGACATCTCTTCTCAGCAGGCCTCCACGGCCTACGTCTTCCGTCCCCCTCCCCTGCATCTCAACTGACCCCTCTTCCTCCTTCTCTGTCTCCAAAGGCTACGCCTTCAGTCAAGAGCAGCCCGGTTCATCCATCTCCCACTCTTGCTCCTTCTCCCAAGCCATCCGAGGCCTCTTCTCAATGGCCTGCTTGGGAAGTCAACCTGCACTTCGCCTCTGACTGGGAAAAATTCCGACATCTTGCGCACTTTCCCACCTCTTCCGTTTCAGCGCCGCTTATTCCTCCCTGCAATGTCAAGCAATCGCCTTCCACTAAAGCTATTGGATGGATAGACCAAGACAATTTACTTCTTGAAGAAGAAGCGGAACTGAACTGTGAACTCTCTAACAAACATGTATCCACCTGCCCTTCTCCCTTTTTTCCATCGCTCTATTATTGTCATCGCTGACTATTTTTTTACTTACTTTCAATTTGGAATTTTCTATTCTCCTTACTATTTCTCGCTACGAGACACTTTCTTTCTCGACTTCTCCCCGATTATTAGCTCTTCTTTTCACGGGTGGTTATCCCCAGATCGAGAGGAAAAAGCACGGGCTATTTTGAAAGTCCCGGCCTCTGGTGCTCCTCCCTATTCCGATCTTAATATTGAGATCAAGGCCCTGGAGGCCTCGGGCCCTTCTTCCCACTCTTACTATCCACTCTCTTCTCCCCCTATAAGTTCTAACTCTGCCGAGGATGTTCCGCTCTCCTTTCCTCTTAAGGTTGTTACGGCTCCAGCACTCAAGTCATCATCTTTCTGCAGTCACTCTAAACGTATCATCAGGTATAGTGCGCGCCTTAAGGCTAAAAAACCTTTATCCTCCCTATCATCTCCTTCCTTTGGTTCAGTGCAGCAAGCGTTAGATTCTTCGAGAATCACTCCCCCACTTACCTTCCCTCCTATTTAGCATAATTTATTAGGTTCCATCTTTCACACTCAATTCGACTCATTATCGGATTCAGAGATGGCTTCCCTGGCTCAGGATATGGGCTTCCTTATCGAATTGGATGATTCGACTATTCTCTCCGACCCTAGGCAATTAGAACGTATCAGAGTCAGGGAGCATCTGAACATTAATGATTAGTGTCTCTTGAAATATCCGGGGCTTCAGCTGCCCCGTCAAAAAGAGGGCGATTTATGATTTAATTATTTCCTCCCACTGCGACCTCATCTCTATCCAAGAATCGAAACTTGATTCGCCCGCCTCCATCTCCTTTCGCTCGTTAGGAGGATCCACCATCTCCAAGTGGATCTCTCTTGACGCGATAGGATCCAAGGGAGGCATCGATTTTCTCTTTGATCGCAGTTCACCGTCTGGATTTTTTTTTCTTATTGTCCAACTACACTGGAAGACCCACAACAGTGATCTCTCCGTTATCTCGGTTTACGGCCCCTTCTCGTCTGAGTGATGGCCACTCTTTTGGAACGAATTCCAATCGTTACACATTTACACTTGCGGTCTCTGTTTTCTCTGCGGAGATTTTAATGTTACCAGGTTCGCTTCCGAAAGGTCGAACCCGATTTCCTCGAATAATCAATTCTGTTCCTTTAACGATTGCATCAGGGATCTCCAGTTATCCGACCTGAAGATTAATGGCAGATCTTTTACCTGGTCTAACCAGCGTCAACCCCCGACGATGGCCAAACTAGACCGTTTCCTCGTTTCCCAAGCTTGGATTTCTCAGTTCCAAAACTCGTTCTTCAAGTCCTTACCCAACCCCTCCTTCGATCACGTCCCTATCGCACTTTACTCTAACTTCCACTTCTCTCACCATCACAAGTTTTGGTTTGAAAAATTTTGGTTACAAGACCAACTCTTCGTTAATCTAGTTGGAGAATGTCTTGCTTCTATCTCTGGCTCCTCCGGCCTTGGAAATATCCTTCTCAAACTCCACGCTATTAAATATGGTTGCAAGATCTCGCATCGTGAAAGACAGGACAACACCAACTTCCTTAAAAATTTTCTTCTCTCCTCGATTGAGTCCTTAGATAAGATGGAGGAGCAGGGCCCCTTATTGGAATCTTTTCGTTCCGAACGGCGATCTTGCAAGCTTGAATATGCTAATATCCTTCTTCAGGACCATATTAAATGGGCTCAAAGAGCCAGAGTCAAATGGCTTAAGGAAGGTGATTCCAATACCGCCTTTTTCCATAACTTTGCTTCTCATAGGCAACGTTGTAACCGGATCTCTTCGATCAGTGACAACGGGGTGGATCTCAATTCCGATTCGGAGTTTCATCTAGCCTTCCTTACTTTCTATAAAAATCTTATTGGATCGCACAAACAACGTTCTATTGGCCGTGATTGGCACCAACTCTACGGGACTCAATCCATTGACCTTTCTTCTCTTGAAGACCCTTTCTCCCTGGAAGAGATCCAAACGGCTGTGTTCGCTTTAAAAAGCGACTCGGCGCCTGGACCGGAAGGATTCCCCAATTTTTTCTTCCAAAAATTCTGGCACTGGCTTAAAGACAATCTTCTTAATATGTTTAAAGATCTTCACCAAGGTTCCTTTTCTTTTGACCGTATCAACTATGCACACATCGTGCTCATCCCCAAAATGGTGGGTGCGCACATGGTCGCCAACTTTAGACCTATCAGCTTGATCAATACTACTTTCAAAATCATCATGAAAGTTCTCTCCTCTAGATTGAGTGCGGTCATTTTGCCCCTCATTGACCCAGCTCAACCGGACTTCATCAAGGATTGCTTTATCCTTGATAGAATTGCTTCGGCACAAGAGATTATCTCCCAATGCCACAAATCGCGATCCGAGGGTATCCTTCTCAAACTTGACTTCCAAAAAGCTTACGACAATGTAAGCTGGGATTTCCTTTTTAACATTCTCCTTCATCGGGGCTTCGGTCCCAAATGGATTGGGTTGATTAAATCCAGCCTGTTCTCAGGAACCTCTTCTATCATAATCAATGGCTCGGAAGGTCACAAGTTCAAAATCAAATGTGGTCTACGACAAGGGGACCCTCTTTCCTCCCTTTTATTTTCTCTTGTTGCAGACGTTTTCAATAAACTTCTTCGCAATGCTTGCAAAGCACAGGTGATCGAAGGTCTCGGTAGCTCTCACCGTTTCGATGATGTTCTTAATTTGCAATACGCTGACGACACTATTATCTTCACTAAACTGACCCCGCACTCCCTGCGTAACCTTAAACTCCTCTTATACTGCTTTGAAATGGCATCGGGTCTTTCAATCAATTTTCAAAAATCTTCGGTTCTTTGGCTGGGAGGTTCTCCTAATCGCCAGATAGAGGTTTCCAACTTTTTAAATTGCCCTATCACCTCTTTCCCCATCACGTATTTGGAGATCCCCCTTCGATGGGGTAAATTGCAAAAGTCTGATTGGTTCCCTTTAATTGATAAAATAGAAACCATACTCAATGTGTGGACTGGCAAATTGTTTTTCCGGGGTGGAAGATTGATCCTTCTTAACTCTATTCTCTCCGCTATTCCTCTTTTTATGATGTCTTTCTATTTCATTCCTTCCTGGGTGATCAAGCGGATTGACCAAATTAGAAGTAATTTTTTGTGGACTGGTTCCTCGAATTTTAAGCAGGGTTCCCACCTTTGCAACTAGAAACTTGTTTGCTCCTCTAAAGTTAGTGGTGGGCTGGGGGTATTGAATCTCAGAAACCATAACATAGCACTCTTGGGTAAATGGCTTTGGTATTTTCAAAAACTCGACCACTTACCTTGGATCCAATGTATCAAGGGTAATTGTTTTTCCTCTAGCAACTGGTGGGAATTCCCCCCTTCTATTAGTCGTAATGCCTCCCCGTTCTGGAAAGGGGTTTGGAAAGCAGCCGCAGCTTTCCAGTGTGGCATCTCCCGTATCTGTTCCGACGGTTCCAAGACCAAATTTTGGACTGACCTCTGGATCGGCAACACTAAACTTTCTTCAGCTTACCCGTTTCTTTTCCGATTGGCTGTCAACCCTTCAGCCTCAGTGGCTGAGTCTTTCACCACGGTTAATTCTATTAGGCAATGGATCATCCCCTTCTCGGAAGATCTGTCTCCTTTCCTGACTCCTGCTTTTAATGAGCTCCTTTCTATCCTGAATAACTTCGAGTGGCGGCCGATTGAAGACGTCACTTGGCGTTGGAACTCGGCCGGGGTTTTCTCGGTTAGTTCATTTTACAACTTTCTCAACTTTCGGGGCATCAACTCCCCCTTCACTAACTTTATTTGGAATTCTTGCGCTCCCCCTTAAGGTCAAGATCACCTCCTGGCTAGCTTTAAACAACAAATTGCTCACTGTGGAAGTTCTGAACAAGAGGAACCTAGCATGGGGACAACTCTGTCCCGTGCGCTCAGAGTTTTCGGAAGATGTTAACCATCTTTTCGTGGGTTGCTCCTTCATCGCCCCGATGTGGAAAATTTGTGCGCTCGCTTGGGAAATCCCTTCCATTCCTTCCAACTTATCGTCATGTTGGTCCCCGCCGCCAACGAGTACTAAGTTTCGCAAAGCGTGGAACCTATCGGTTCAAATTATCATTTGGGTGTTGTGGTTGGAAAGAAATAAGAGATTATTCAAACATTGCGCTTCTCCCATCGCTTCTTTGATAGAAGAATTTTTATTCCTGTTTAAGTTCTGGTCTTCGAAGTTAAAGATCGAAGACAGAGACTCCCTTTACTGTCGTAGATTAGACGACTCCTTTCTTTGCCTTACCAATCTTAATGCTTTGTAATTACTGTTTTATTCTTTATGGTAACCGCTTGCTTCCTCGCAGGCTTGATGCTGATGCTGGTTTCTCTCTTTTGGGCACCTCTTTTGTTGCCTCTTTGTTTTTGTTGGATTCAGCTGGGCTAGTTCTCAGCTGTGTATGTATTTTCTTTTTCTTACCTCTGTTGCTCTAGCTCTCTCTTGACTGCTCTTTTGTTCGGTTAGCCGGATGTGGCATATGGTTTCATGGTTCTTTTGGTGCTTGCGGCATAGTATTGCAACTGCTCTGTTTTATTTTGGTGGAGGCCCTGTTTATGCCTCCCTTTGGGCCGGGTTGACTGTTGTTGTGTTGTTCTGTTTTGACTGGTTCTTAATGTTATTAATTATGAAGCTTTTTATGGCTTGGAGACTGTTGTGGTGGTTTTATCTCATTTTGCTTGTCTGTTCAGTTGCTCGGTTGGCCAAGTCTGGCCTGATGCTTATTGCCCTTGGTAGCGATTGGGCTATGCTTATTTCTCTTCTCTTTTTTGGCTGTGCGGCCTTTCAGCCATCTCCTTCTTTGGTATGCCGTTGGTGTTTGTTGACTATTATTGTTTTCTTCTCTGCTTGGGAGCTTAGCCCAGTGTCCTGTTGGCACGGTCGGGTGCTCGCTTATTGCATTTCGACTGATTTTTCATGGCGTCGTAGCGCGTTGGATGTGTCATCGCCACTTTTGGCATCGCCAGCTCAGGTTTTCCCGGTTGTTGGTTGGTCTCACTGTGCATTTTCCGATCTAGGCCCACTCACCCTTAGCGCTGCTTTCTGGACTTGCTAGTTTGTAGGGGTTTGGTCGCTAGGGATTTCCCCTGAGAGGGCCTCCCATCTTCCCTGCTCTCTTTGGTGATCTAGCGAGTGGGGTCGGTCCGTGCTTTGGTCGGCGTTTCCCTCGCTTCAGCGCTGCTGCGTGTTTTTTTTTCAGGGTCTGGCCCCTAGCGGGCTCCCCCTCCGGCCTGCAGGCGGCATTTTTCGATCCGACGATGACCCAACTGTGCTCTTTCCTGATGCCCATTTGTGCCTCCCCACTCAGTTGAGGGGGCTTTTTCCTTGAACTCCAGCTTTTAGATTGCTAGTGTGCGTTTTGGTCTTTGTCATTTGCCTCTATGTTTGATTGTGTCGTGGCTCTTCTTGTTGTAGCTGCTCAGTGTTTTGTTGTCTTTGATTTTACGGCTCGTAAAACTTCTTTGTACTGTTTATTTATTAATATATTTTTTGATATGGCTGGAGTCGTTAGACTCTATCCGATCCATAAAAAAAAATATCTTTACGTATATAGATCCTTATACTTGGAAGTTAAATAAACCAACTTAATTGAGATTTAAAAACAAAAAAAAACTACCCTATAACCAGTCGACACTGTTTTGAAAGCCCAGAAAATAAATTTGCATTTTTGCCCCTCTAAGTGGCAATTTTGCAAAAAGACCATTCTTTATCAAAACTTGCGAAATAAACCAAATTTATTAAAACAAAAAGTAAACTCTTTACCTCTGAGTTGACTAGGCATCACATCCAGTCAAAAAATCTGAAAATCTGGAGTTTTCACTCCAAGTGATAATTTTACACAAAAGTCTCTCTTTTGTAATATTTGCAAATAGGTCAAATAATTATCAGAAAAATCAAAAAAAATCACAAATAATATCTTGTAATAAATAATGGGTTTTCCAAAAATAATTTTTGACTTTGAACTTCCCAAGAAATTTTTTGCACGTGCTTTGAACGTGTACAAAGGTAAATTTCAGAAAATATTTATTAAATCACTAAAAATCATTTTAATTCATTTATTGATCTTAAAAGAGTTTATTTAAAAATCTGGGGTATTACATGTAATTGGGGTTAGGGTTCAATTAGGGTGTTTATATAGGGACAATATGGGTTTGGGTGAACTGGGTAGTATTCAATAGGGAGAAAAGAATTCAATAAGAGACAATTAAGCCATGAAATAGGTTTAACCAATAGACGAGATCAAAGACAAATTGTAGGTCAAATAAATGAGAATATTAGGCTGAATCAAATAGAGAAAGGTTCACAAAGAGAACAACACACAATACAAAAAGAAAGGGAAATAGTACAACCAAAAATAAAATAAAATAAATCCAGAATTTTATTAAATAAATTAAAAATACAATAATGAGCAATATGGGTTACAGTTATTGTATAAAAATAAATTTGTAGAAAATCTTTGTTTCTTATTACAAATTGGAAACTTGTATAAGTATAAATCATATTAATAATATATACATTTTTTTGGCAATTTCACTCTTTGATTATTATTATTATCGTTACATTTTTATTATTATTAAAATTACATTTTTTTAAGTTAAAAAAAAATTAGATCGGCTAACCCGTGACCCGACCCGACCCGACCCGGGTTGGACCCGAATGGGTTCGCGGGTTGGGCGGGTCGAGTTTTTGCAATTCCGACCCGGCCCGGCCCGGTTGCCACTCAGACCCGACCCGAACCCGCCCTAGTTGGGTTCCAACCCGGACGGGTTTGACCCGACCCGGCCCGGTCGACCCGTTTGCCAACCCTATATGTATATACATAAATACTCTATGTTGTATATTATTATATATAATGTATGTATGAGTTTGGTTATATGTGTATATACTCTGATCCATACATGTTGATACATATACATACATATTGATATATAATAATATAAAATAATTTATTATAATAAACATATTTAATAATATACATATATATAATAATATACAATAATTATAATAATATATATGTAATAATAATATATATAATAATCTATAATAGTAATATCTAATAATAATATATAATAATAATATTTATTATTATAATAATTATAATAATATATATGTAATAATAATATATTATCTATATAATAAATTACAAAGAAAGCTATCAAGTGGCTCACAATCAATCCCCCCCCCCCTCCCCCCCCCCAAATCAAAGGCCCATATCAAACCTCGCAAAACACATTTTTCCTCCAAAATTTCAAACCCCAAAACCAAATTTTTCCCCTAAAAAACTCATTACTTTATTACTATCTCTCCCTTCTCTCTTTACTTTTTCATATTTCTCTCTCTCTCTCGCTCTCTCTCTCTCTCCCATTCTTTCTTTATTTACTTATAAATTTTGATTTTAAGATTTCAGTTTTGTAAAATTTTAGAATTTTTAATAGCAAATATCTCTTCAACAATTAAATTTCATTATTTTCCACACTTAAAGTTCTAAGAAGTTAGATTTTATACCCCCATTTATAATTATTTTTCAACATATACTAATGGAAACATAGACTTTTATTTATAACTAATTATTGTCATACTATTCAAACTTGAGCTACATAATTATTGTTTTGCTATTTACATGGGTTTTCGTGTTTTGTATCGTTCCGAAGACGTGCCGTAGGCACGTGCCCACGGGCAAATCTAGTAATTATATATATTACAATATATTATAATAATAATTAATATGTCTAAAAATAGGATTAAATCTGGACCGATCAAATCGGGCACGAATCTTAAAGCTCTCAGGGGTAAAACGGTAATTTCACCTACAAACGGGTCTGAAATAGGGACTAGGTCTTTCTTCAAAGCCCAATAACCCATAAACGGATCTATCTTGCTGGGTGCGTCTCAACCCGTTACAAACCAGTCCAGAAGGATAAAGAAGAATTCAGATTCATAATTATCCCTAAGAGGAGGTTTTAACCACTTCTATCCATCCACACCAGGAAGTAGAGATTTGTTCTTATCTCGAAACGGATCCCTAAGGCGACTATAAAAACCTCTCTCCCCCCACCATAAGAAGGTAATCAATATTTTTTCCAGTTAAAGCTCTTTCTTAATCATTCTGATTACTGACAAGAGCGTCGGAGGGTGCGTCACCGGGATCCATCCCGGTGTTGCACACTTTTTACAGGTTCACGGCAGCAGCAAGAAACTGGTCAACAGGTTTTCCTTGTTTGTTTTCTCAAGAATCCACAAATTATATCTATTGCCCCCACACCAGATTCAGCGGCAACAGATTGGCGCCGTCTGTGGAAAACGAAAAAAGCAACCCGACCTAACTTCATCAGCGAGACTAGTTTCAACCATGCATCCAAAAGAGAAAGGGAAGGCAGCGGACTACAGCCGAAGAACCACTTCTCTTCCTCCTTCCCCTCCTTCAACTCAAGGTGCTCCTCCTCAACAGACCCCTCCAAGGTCTCGGGGGGCTGCCTAGGGGGCTCTCATGGGAGTCATCCAAAGCAACATCCTCCTCAGGACCATGTCGCGGTCCATAATCCCCCAGTTGACTCTATGGCTTCTCAAAGTCCTCCCGAGCGGGATCTCCGTCAAGTGATTGCCACCGCCAAAAGGGGGTCAACCTCCAAACTCGCCTGAATGGATGGCGAGCTCTTGGGGGAGTCCATCAACCTGAGCACCCAGGGATCTCAAGAGTCTGGACCCCCCGCCGATCAAGGACCAGAAAATCCCCTCCCCCGAGGAGGCGAAGAGAGTCCCCCCAACGTCATCGGCAGAGAACTCATTCTCCAGTAAGCCGAGCCACACATAGGGACCGCCAAGCTGAAGAGGCACCAGTCACAAGGGCGGAGCTCCAAGATTTTCAAGAGGCCATTCTGCGGGCCCTCAACGTCGCTCCCAACCATGAGCAACGAGCACCTAGTCCTGAACTTGCCCCAAGCAGTCACCACCGCACTCCTAGTCCCCTTTCGCAAGGGAAAGAGTCTAGGGGATCGGCAGGATATGACCGAAGGGAAGACTCGGTTTACCGCCATCTCTATGAGATGGAGAGGCACCTTGGCCGATTTGACAGAGAAGAGAAACAATGGGCAAGGAATTTCCGCCCGAGCGAGCCCCCATTCTCCGAGTCATCATGGAAGCCCCGGTCCCGCAAAACTTTAATCTCCCTAACTTTGAGTTATACAATGGGGAGTCGGACCCCACCGACCACATCGAGAGTTTTCAAACTCTCATGATGATCCACCAGGCTTCAGATGCGCTCCTTTGCAAGACCTTCCCTGCCACGCTGAAGGGACCTGTGAGAGAATGAAACTCTCGACTCGCCCTGATCTCCATCTTCTCGTTCGATCTGTTCGAAGGGCTCTTCCTTACTCATTTTGTGAGCAGTCGCCGCACCGAGAAGACAAGTGACTCCCTATTGTTCCTCAGTCAAAAGAAGGGCGAACGATTGAGGGACTAAGTCAAGCGCTTCACTGCTGAAGCTAGGTCCATCGCTTCCTTGGAACCCTCGATCGCCACTGTCGCCTTCCGGTCCAACGTCCTCAATGCTGACCTCAGAGCGTCCCTTGCCAAGAAGCCTCCTCGAAACTTCTCAGAACTCTTGCTTAGGAATGAGAAGTACATTCGAGTGGAAGAGGATCTCAACCCCCCACTCTCGAGGAATCATCTTCCGGCAACAAACGGAACATTACGAGCGAAGAAGGGTCCCAGAAGCACCAGAGGGACGACAATGGCCAATACCGCCCAGTTCCTCGTTTTGAGAAGTTAACCCCCCTCAATGCTAGTATATCAACAGTTCTTATAGAGGTGGACAAAGAAGGGCTACTCCGTGCTCCTCCTAGAATGAATACCCCTGACAAGAAAAGAAACAGGGATAAGTGATGCCGCTTTCATAGGGACTACGGCCACGACACGGATGATTGTCGGGCGCTAAAAGAGGAGATCGAAGAGCCCATACAGAGGAGACACCTGGACAAGTTCATCCGAAGAGATGGGGCCGACCTTCCACCCCGAGGAACCTATAAGCGAAGAGAGAGGTCCGCCGAGTTCCAAGATTCAGAACCTAGGGCCATCTTCCACCTCATCCAAGGAGGTCCTATTGGGGGAGAACCCAACTCCTCCAAAGAGGCCTTCGCCCTATCGTAAAAGTAGGATCTCAGTTTTCAATAAGGCCGATGCTTGTAACACGGCCAAGAAGCATGTAATAATGGCTCGCCCTATTTGAAGTGGCCACTTAGTTTATCTCAATAAAACTTAGTATTTTTTCATTGAAAATTATTGCTCTTGCTTCATCTCTATCTCTCCGAGTCACTTCTACGACTCGCTAAACGGTAGGTTCGGAGTCCAGCTTGTCATACAGGGCTGCTCCCACAACTTACTATGCTCAAAAGACGAGTTCGGAGTTCAACACTTGGTTCGACGTTGCCTTAGCCGCATGTAAACAGGCAAGTGCGGGGCAACTCACCATTCGGAATTGCTCCTACAACTCGTCAACCCTCTTAACAACAAGTTTGAAGTCCAACACTTGGTTCGATTCCGCTTCAACTACTCGCTTACAAGCGAGTATGAAGTGGTTCACCATTCGGAATTGCTCCTGCAACTAGTTGAAACATCCCAACGATGAGTTCGGAGTCCAGCACTTGGTTCGACGTTGCCTTATCTGCTCGCAAACAAGTAAGTGCAGGGCAGCTCACTATTCGGAATTGCTCCCACAACCGTTGATGAATCTTAAAAAACTGGTTCGGAGTTCATAATCATGGCTCGAAATCGCCCTCACAACTTGCGAGTATGTGGGTTCAGGGCTCGACACAACCATTCGAACTACTCCCGAAACTAGTTGATTCCAACAAGTAGGTTCGAACACTGGCTCTTTTCCAAGGCTAACCCAAGGCCTGACTCACCTTTGTAGCTGCTCGTATAGCTCGACAATCCTCATCAGTGAGCTCTGTGCTCAGTTCCTCTCCTGAGCCAAACCAACGACTCCTTCACTCCATGTAAGGTGTTGGAGCCCAGCTCGTCCTAGAGGATTTCCCGCAACTAGTTCACCTTCAAAAATCTGATATGGTACCCAACTCACTCATCGAGTTGCCTCTACTAGCGTGTTGGGCTCAAACAGCAAGTTTGGAGGCCAACTCTATCCGAAAGTTGCTTCTACAAGCCTACCGGGTCCAAACGGTAGGTCGGCACCAACCCCTTCTCCTGGTCGCTTCTACAAACTTGTCGGACTCAAACGACAAGTTCAATGCCCAACTGTCTTCTAGAGCCTGGTGAAGTTCTTCGCTCCGCTCGCCTCCCGAGCGGCCTTCTCCTCGGCAAGTTCAGAGCTAAAACTCTCCTCCAGAGTTTGTAACTCCCTGTTCCAGTTGTACGTATTTTATTACGTGAATTTTTGTACTTCAATTTTTAGATCAGTTTTATTTTTCTCTTTGACTCTTTATCTAAAGCCAGAATATTTTTCTGATCAATTCTATAATTTTGTGATTTTTCGACCGGAGTTTAAATACAAATTTTAAACCCCGATTAATCCTAATCCTAATCCTGCCTAACCCTACACCTTATTTTCTCCCTCCCTACTTCACCATTTCTGCATACGCCAACCCTCCCTCCCCCCCCCCCTCATTTTCTCCTTCTACGCCTAACTCTCATTTTTCCACACATCCTTTGATTTTTCTACACCCCTCCTTTGATTTTTCTACACCCCACCTATCCCTTCCTTTCTATATATATACACACACACACATGCAGAGCTCCTACCTCTTTCTCTTCTCTTATCTACATTCTTCATTTTTCCTTCTTCTCTCTCCCTGCCTTCTTCACACTCGAGAGCTCAAGCAACACCCGAGCTCCACTTTACCTTCCACCTTCGAGCCAACGACTCCGCTTCTACGATCCCGTGAACCCCGAAAAACAACCCGACGCCGCGCCACCTTGTTGTTGTCGTCGCTTACCGTTGCTACCGTCTTGCCGCCATTCTTACCGCCGTTGTGCCGCCGTCCATTGCCGACGTCGCTTCTTCTTTCCGTGGTTAACACCACTACCGAAATCGTCACATTATAAGGCAAGTACCTTGTACACTATTTTTGTTCTCGTACAAGCATTTTCCTTTGACTCGTGGCAAGTAGTCTAGTTATCATCTTATTTTATTGTCAAACTCTGTTCTAGTCACTGGTTTCATGCTATATCAACTCAAGAGTGAACCGTTAACAAATTTCGAATCGTGTTATCGAATATCGAATATTCAACCTTAATATCTCTGAAATTTCTTGACCTTGCACTAAGAATTCGACCATGTTCCCAATACTGGATTGAATATTTTCTACATGGAAATCGTAGCCCATCGAGTCCCGAATCCAGAACATCTTACGGTTTCTTAATCGGATGTATAGATTGTAAGATATCGTGATTTTAGTACTGACATATCATGAATTTCTGAACCTGCACGGGATTACGAACGGTATCTTGTACTGAGAATTTGACCATGTTACTGATACTGGATCGAAAAACTTTCTACATGAAAATCGTAGCCCTTCGAGTCTAGATATCCGAAACATCACACAGTTTCTCAATCCGATGTATAGATTGTGAGATATCGCAGTTTTAGTATTGTGACTCCGAATTTCCAGAATGCGCGCGAAACATCGAAACCAGCGAAGAATGAATTTGTACGCATAGCTACTGTCTTTAGAATGTATCGTGTGAATATGCGTTGGAACCGAAAGAGAGTCTACTTTCTAGAATTTCTAACAGAATCAGATTTGCTTTTCTGTAACAACGGGAAAGTGAATTTGAATGCAGATATGTCAAGTTGACTAAAAATTCATCTATACATTTTTGCATATAAACCCGTTATTTTTCATATTTAATGAACTTAATGTATTATTGTTCTTGTAATAATAACTTGCATAAATATAATAGGTTGATAGAATGTATTTTATACCACTTGATAATTCTATAATAATTACTCTCGATACATGTACTCGTTTTACGTCTCATGTCCATGATTACTGCCCTTGATATTTTCCTTGACTAAACTATTTGATTACACTGTTCCACTAGTCGTACCAACTGCATGTTCATAATTAATTATAAAAGAATAACAAGCCGGGGTTATAAGGGTACGGCTTAGTAATGGACAATATAGGGGAGTATACTCGGAAGGGGGTCCGTGTTTCCCGAAATAGTGATTCTTGATTCTTGATTCTTGATTACACAATTCTTGATTACATAATTCTCGATTACATGATTCATGATTACATGTCTTGATACTATCACTGGAAGACCCGAGTACATAATCCTATAGAATTCACTACTTAAGTCTAAACGTCACATAATTGATATGCACCGAACTTGTGGTATGGGACACATGATTGCGTGCATTAGATAAGTCAATAAAACAGATAAACACGAGATCTTCACTAAGCATGATTCTTGATTACATGACTCTTCGTTACATGACTCTTGATTCTTGATTACATGACTCTTCGTTACATGACTCTTGATTCTTGATTACATGACTCTTCGTTACATGACTCTTGATTATATGACTCTCGATCATTGATTACATGATTATCGATTAACTGAGCCTAGGTTATCAATTGCTTATATCTTGAAGTCTAGAATACACTAGTTACCGTTATTACTTACATGATCATATTGTCCCAGTTCCTTGTTTACTTCCATATTGTATTTGTACTTCTACTTCTTGTTTCTTCTATGTTATATCTTGTTATATTACCCCTTTTTCGGCTTGTTGCTACTTGCTGCCCGAAACTTGCTCTAACGGGAACTTTTCTATTTTTCTTTGAGTTAATAATTATACAGGTATTGATGGACCCGACGAGCAGACTCTTTAGACGATCGTTGCTGCTTCCTTACTACTTCATGTTGTTTTTCTTTCAGTCGCTATTTTATCTAGTTGTTACAGAGAACTGCTTATCATATTATTTTAATTCTGGTACCTTGTACTCCCGGGCATCTTGACCCGATGTTGATGTATTATCCAAATAATGGTTATTCTATTTTCAGCTCATGTGATTATTATATTTGCCTGCGTGAATGTGTTATAAAGATCTCGTTGAGCTTATAATTGTACAGCTTATGGATGATGTATATCATTCGCTGGGCCTCAGTTGCGTACCTGTATTTCCGTATAGTGGGAAGCGGGGCGTGACAGAGTTGCTTCTCAAACTTGTCCCTCAAGACGACTCTCTCCTAGAGCCAAGCTCTCCGCTTCGCTCGCCTCCAGAGCGGATCTCTTCTCAGCGAGTTCGGAGCACAACTCTCTCCTAGAGTTGCTCCTCAAACTTGTCTCCCAGACGGCTCTCTCCTAGATCCAAGCTCTTCGCTCCGCTCGTCTCCAGAGCGGACCTCTTCTCAACGAGTTCGGAGCACAACTCTCTCCTAGAGTTGCTCCTCAAACTTGTCTCCCAGACGGCTCTCTCCTAGAGCCAAGCTCTCCGCTCCGCTCGCCTCCAGAGCAGGACGTCTTCTCAACGAGTTTGGAGCACAACTCTCTCCTAGAGTTGCTCCTCAAACTTGTCTCCCAGACGGCTCTCTCCTAAAGCTAAGCTCTCCGCTCTGCTCTGTAGCGCCCCGAATTTCTAATATAATAACTTAGAAAATACGTGGCACAATCCCAGCATCAACTTCAATGTAACAGTACACATAGCCCAAAAACACAAATAATTTTATTCCAAATTCTTATTACAATAATCTTTTACCAACACAGCGGAATACAAAACACCTTGAATTACATCATTCTTTTTACAACACTTCTTTTACTAAAATTTTACACAAAGCTCTATTACATCAGTTTGTCTCCAAAACTATGTCAAGCATCCAACCTCCAAACTCTAAGCAACAACCTGTAACATATGTGGCTAGAAATGATCCCTAACCCCCAAAACTAAAGGGGTCAGCCATAAATGGTGTGAGTGATATAAAACAACAAACAACATAAATAAACAATAAGCATGGATTCCTAAACAACATATACTGAACGAGAATAACATATACTAAACATGTATTGTGAAGTAAGAAATGGCAGGAAAACATGAAAACATCAAGTGTAGCTTAACTACGTGTTAGGTGTAGAAAACAAGAAAATACATACATAAAACAAAGTCAAGAAAACACAAATTCTATATGCGGACTCTCTAATGCGTACCTGTCGAAGTCTATGCATCCCATTCTACATAGATTCGGTGCAAGCCCATAACGTCTCCACATTATAGGGTTCAATCCCCGCTATGCAACTAATCCTAACACGATGACTACTACGAGATAAAGATAAACTGTGAGTACTAGCCCTTGCCCCGATAATTCCGGAGATCAATCCCACACCGCAAGTAACTACTTGGATAATTCCGGAGATGTATCCCACACCGCAGGTAATTTACCTGAGATAATTCCGGAGATACATCCCACACCCTAAGTAAGATACTCGGATAATTCCGGAGATTAAATCCCACACCGAAAGCCATACTGAGGTGCATAACCCATGTTCCCGTTCGTCATATCACTACTAGTGTCTGTCCTTATCATTTTTGGGTTCTTTAATTACTTAACGAATCTCCTAGAGTCGGTGTACCCTACCGGACTTTACTCAATATCTGAACAACTAAATGCCTCAACAAACCCAAACATAATTAACTCAAACACCGGTATGCTAGGGTCACACACATTCTCTAGAGACTCAACTCAAATATCTCAACCAAACTCACATATGAAACTGCTCAACTTAACATCTTGAAATCATATGTTAAGATAGAAGGTAAGGTATAGCTTAAAACATTTGAAGAATAAATCATTTGAAGGAAACATTCAACTTATGAGAACACATCAGCACCAGTCGACTAATACTGAAGTAAGTCGACTGTCCAGAGGGAAAATATCCATGATCTTAAGAAAATAAGTTAAGTAATATAAGTTGACTTATAAAAGTCATAAGTTGACCTTACCAGATCATAAGTTGACTTATAGAAAACATAAGTCGACTTACCAGATCATAAGTTGACTTATAAAAAACATAAGTCGACTTACCAGATCATAAGTTGACTTATAACAACATAAGTCGACTTACCAGAGAGAAATTCCAGAAATCTTTAAGAAAATATTCTAAGTGTTATAAGTCGACTTGCAAAGTCATAAGTCAACTTAAAAGAGAATATAAGTCGACTTAAAAGGTCATAAGTCGACTTACCAGAGAAAAATCTACGATAACTTTGAAAAATAAATTCTAAGTGTACCAGTCGACTGAAAAGGATCTAAGTCGTCTGTCCAGAACGGATTTTCAAGGAAACTAAAGATCATAGCAGCTGGGTCGTATCAGTCTACCGAAAGGTCGTAATCGGTCTACAGTCTAAAGAATTTAGGTCGTACATATGTCAAAACTAGGGTTTTTAAGAATCAGTCATATAACAAAATAACTTTGTATTATTTTCTGAATCTTATTAATACCAAAGTAATTAGATTTAAACTTAGCATTTGAGAAATCCAAGTCCAAACAACATCTTTTACAAAAATCAAAAATCCCCAACTTAAATTCTCATAACTCAAATCCTCAAAACATGGTCAAGTTGTTTTTATCCAACTCACCAATAATCCAAAAATCCCATCTTTAATTTAATTAATGCATAACATTTGTCAAACTCAATCAAATCAACAATAATCCAAATAAATAGCCTACTCACAATTTTTATTAGGTTTCCAACAATCTAAAATCATTCACCTACGAATATCTAGGGTTCTTCTCAAAGATCCAATTTTTCATCCATCCAACATATTCAACACCCAAATCAATCTAAACATTCATATCATTCTCATATGACACACAAATCAAAAAGAAACAAACAAAACAACCAAACAATTATATCTACTCATCTACAACATACACAAACAAAATAAAACAAAACAATGTCACTCACCTTAGGAATGAAGAGATCCAACAAGAAAGCCTCTCCTTTCGCGAGATCCAAAATCCTCCCCTTGATCACCAAGAAAATAATAATATAATAAATCTTGAGTTGTGCAGCGAAAGACGGCTGCACACTCTCTTTTATACAGGCCGGAAATCAGATTTAGGGTTTTAGAAATGTATTTGCAAATTAGTCATCCCAAAATGTAAACTTACATATATAACCTTTTCTTAGTTAAAATAGATTAACTAAATCAAAACCAAATCAAATATTTTATTACTGAGTTGTCCAACAATCCAGAGCAGCCCAGTAAACAAGAAAAATTCAGATTTACAACTCAGGGTGGCGATTTTGCACAAAAGCCCTCCCTTTTGTAATTTTTGCAATTACATCGTAAAATATTCATAAAAATCAGAAAAATCCGAAATAATATCTAATAATACATATTATATTTTACAATCAAAATATTTGACTTTTACTCTCCAGAAAAACATTTGCACAAGATTCTACATGAATTCCATATTTGCAAAAACATCCTTTTTGTTTAAATCTTCACCAAATCGACTTTAAATAAAATCTAAATATATTTAAATTCAAATGATAACCATGGAGAACCAAAATATTAGTAAAAACGAATTTTTTTATAATTTATTTAAGATCCAAACGACTTTTTTCATAAAAGCCCCTCCCTTTCAAGGTATTTATAAAAATAGTTTCTCTACTCAGAAAAATCCCAAAATTTAGAATATACTCCATTATAATTAGGAGAATTTACTAAAAATATAAAATTGGTTATTTACACCAAAAATATTTGCACGTGTTTCGCACGTGTAAAAATATAAATCTTTAGAAAATATTAAATCTCCAAAAAAAAATCATTTTAATTTATTTTCAAATCTTTAAAATAATATTTGAAAATACGGGATTCTACATGCTCGCCTCCAGAGAGGACCTCTTCTCAGCAAGTTCAGAGCTAAAACTCTCTCCTAGAGTTGCTCCTTAAACTCATCTCCAAGAATGAATCTTCCCAAGAGCCATACAAAGCACTTCTCAAGTTCATGAAGACAAGTATGTTGCGGGACCATTTTGACCACGAAAAATTACGATTCTTTGACTTATCACTAAAGAGAAGTTGTAGATCTTTAAGTTAGCTTCGAAACGAGGGGGCACACGCCCCGATCCGACCTCTGTAGCCCTGTGAAAGTGAGTTAGAACACAATCGTTCGCCAAGCTCGCTGCAGATGTCGAACAGACGTGTTTCCGTGTTGAAACACCCAAAATTGGGTTGACCAGTCAATGTCTTCCAAGCTCGCCGCAGATGTCGAACAAACATGTTTCCGAGCTGAAAACACCCAAAATTGAGTTGACCGGTTAACGTCTTCCAAGCTCGACATTTAGTCCGCTACAATATGCCAAACACAGCTATTTCCGAACAAAAAATGAGAGAAAAAATTCTCCTTGAAATCCGCGCTCAGATCTAGATCCACAGCCCAAATTTGCCAAACAAACAAAAAGGAGTGAACTAACAGGTTAACAGGTCGGACCCGTTAAGGATCCACAACCCGCAACCCTCCTCTCACCTTTCTTCTTCTCCTTCAGACTTCTCGCCAAAAAGCCCACGACGCCATGCTCTCCTCTTTCTTCGAAGCTTCGAACTCCTCCATCGACTCCGCGGTCGAGCTCCCCATCTCCGCTGCGCCACTCGCTGAGCTCCATGGACGAGCTCCGCCCTCAACCGTCGAGGCCCTCCATCGGCGAGCTCCTCCATCAACGAACTCGCCAAGCTCCTCACTGACGAGTGCCACCTCCACTCCACACCGAGCTCAAGCAAAGCTCTAGCGAGCGCTTCGGCGTCGATCCCCTCCGTCGACGTCAAGCTTGACCCATCGCCAAGCTTGCCGCATTCGTCACCGAGCTCGCAGCGAGTGATCGCCGAAGCTCCACCTCTTTCTCGTCACGTCGAGCTTGGTCGTCCACCGACCATCTCCTCGCCAAAACTCCACCACTGGCGAGCTCCCTCCTCGCTATGCTTGCCAACCTCGCCGAGCATCGCTATGGCGCCGAGATCCACGACAACGAGCTCCCCTCAACCATCGCTGAGACCACCGCCAGACTCATCTCACTGTCGAAGCTCCCCACAACACCGAGCTCCGAACCCAATGTCTCCTCCAGCAGACCTCCATCGTCCAGCTCGTCGTGCTCCATTATCATCCTCGACACCCCCGAGCTTGCCTCCAATGTCGAGGAGACTACTTCACCACCTCCGAGTTCGAGAAACCCATCACCGAACGTTCCTTCCTCGCGAAGCTTCGTCGAGCTCTTGCCAAACGATCGCCGCAGCTTGCTCGACGCGCGTTCGCCACCTTTGCCGTACAGACGCGTTTCCGATCGTTTTAGGGGAAAACGCAGCAAACGATCGCCGCAGCTTACTCGCCGCGCACGACGCGCGTTCGCCGCCTTTGCCGCACAGACGCGTTTCTGATCATTTTAAGGGAAAACGCAACAAACGAATGCCGCAGCTTACTCGCCGCGCTCGCCGCCTTTGCCGCGCAGACGTGTTTCCGATCGTTTTAGGGGGAAAAATGATCGCCAGCCCTAACCCATCGCTGAGCTCCCCTAACCCATCGCCGAAGCTCTCCACCACCTCCTCGACAAGCTCCTCTCCTCCCCTCAGCCGTCGCTGAGCTCCATATCCGTCGTCTTCGCTTCTGCCGGCTATGGGGGCTCGTCGATGTGGAGGCGGACGTCGAGGAGACAAGAAGGCGAAGTCGAAGAACATCGAAGGGCAAAGGCGTCGAACAGGGGAGAAGAAAGAAGAGGCACAGGCGGAAAAAGAGAAAAAGAAAAAGAAGAAAAAAAAAAACAGAGACTGTCACGTGACGATCAACGTTTACCGGCAACGTGGCACGTCCTGGTTGGCTGGCGAGCGTTTCGTTCGGGCGGTGGCGAACAAACGTGTTTCCGAACAGATTATAGGGAAAAATCTGCTTGCTTTGAGATGCACGCTCGTCTGATCATGATCAACGTGCAAGATTATGCCACGTGTCCAGGTATTTATTTAGTTATTTATTTATTTATTTATTTATTTGAATTAATTATTTAAAATATCCGAAAAATTAATTAAAAATCGAAAAAATTTAATTAAAAATTCAGAAAATAATTATTAAATTCTGAAAATAATAATTATTAAATTAGAATAATTAATTAAATTTTTCGATAATTAATTATTTAATTCAAAAATTGAATAAGAAATTCAAAAAAAATGATTAAAAATTGGAAAAAATTCAGAAAAATCTAGAAAAATCACCAAAAATCCAAAAAATTCTGAGAATAATTTTGGGTAATTTACAAGCTCATAATAACACCGTTACACCCCGAGCTCCAACTCCCCCGAGAACTCCGATAAAATCCCATACACCATTAGAACAACAAACTACTCCTCAAAGGCTGTTAAACTCAGTCTTCAGGAGTGGAGGGCTCGTGATATGGCTAAAAATGGGATTAAATCTGGACCGTTCAAATCAAGCACGAATCTTAAAGCTCTCAGGGATAAAACGGTAATTTCACCTACAAACGGGTCTGAAATGGGGACTGAGTCTTTCTTCAAAGCCCAATAACCCATAAACGGATATGTCTTACTGGGTACGAGTTCCAATCCGTACAAACCAGTCCAGAAGGATAAAGAATAATTCAGATTCATAATTATCCCTAAGAGGAGGTTTTAACCACTTCTATCCATCCACAACGGAAAGTAGAGATTTGTTCTTATCTCGAAACGGATCCCTAAGGCGACTATAAAAACCTCTCTCCCCCACCATAAGAAGGTAATCAATCTTTTTTCCAGTTAAAGCTCTTCTTAATCATTCTGATTACTGACAAGAGCGTCGGAGAGTGCGTTGCCGGGATCCATCCCGATGTTTTTGCAGGGATCCATCCCGATGTTTTTGCAGGTTCGCGGCAGCAGCAAGAAGCTGGTCAATAATTTGGTGAAGGTCAACAGATCAATATGTTTGCCTTGTTCGTTTTCAAATTTTAAAATAAGTTTTCAAAAAATTTAAAGTCTTTTGCCTTTGCCCCAAAACAAATTTGAGGGTATTCAAAAACAAATTTGAGGGTATTCAAAAAGTTGAATACCCTCAAATTTGTTTTGGGGCAAAGGCAAAAGACCAAGAGTCCCTTATAACACAATTTACTTTTAACCGCGAAGTTTATAAACCCAAGTACTTTTACCCCCCTCTACTTTTACTAGCATATAATAAGTAGTATCTATATAATAAAACACAAAGATAGTTATCAAGTGATTCCCATTCAATATAGTTGAAATCAATGGTCCAGATCTAATCTCACAAAACATGTTTTCCCCCAAAACTCAAATTCAAATCTCAAAAACAACTCATTTATTTATTTATTTCTCTCCTCTCTCTCTATTTATTCAGAAATTTATATTTTTAAATTTCTGGCATGTAAATTTTTAGATTTTTTATGCATTTTTTTATTGCTCATATTACATTGAAAATAACAAATATCTCATCAACAGTTAAATTTCATCATTTTCCATACTCAAAGTTCTAAGAAGTTGGATTTTACACCCCATTTATAATTATTTTTCATAATATACTATTGAAAACATGGACTTTTATTTAACTTGAGCTATATAATTGCTGTTTTACTTTATATGCTGTATCGTTTTGAAGACGTGCCTACGTGCTCACGGACAATTCTCGTATTCTTTTAAAAAAACGGATAAATCCCGGAATCTCAATTCTGTCCGTCCCATCGAATTTATCCTACCCCTGCAGTCCACCAGACCACAAAATCGAAACATGATTCTTATTTTGGCTCTCCCTGTTCTAGCCGAGGCTGCTCAAAAAAGTACTAAAACGTTTCCCCCTCCCATTTCATCCCCTCTGTCCTTCCAAATCCCCAAACCCTAATTCTCACTTTCCATGTCAAAACCCTAACCCTGGAATCATTCACTCATCCATCGATCTCTCTTCAACGGATGGATCTTTTGGGAACGAAGGTCCGCAAAACCTTCGATGGCTTCGGCACCTTCGCCGGCACCGTCGAGTCCTACGACGCCGCTGCCGGCTACTTCAAGATCAGGTACGAGGATGGAGACTCGGAGGAGGTCGATTTCGAGGAGATCTCTTCGATTCTCACTGAAATGGGCGAATCTTCTCCCAATTTGTTGGACCAGCATCGGACTCCGGATCCCCAATGGAGCAATCTCGGCCGTCCGAAGAAGCGGAGCCGCATGGATTCGACGGTAAGCTCTAACTCGCTTCTTGATTTGGAAATTGATTCGATAAAGGTGGAGTCCTTGCGAAACCCTAGCTGAGGTGGAGGGGACTGATGAGAGGAAGAGGCGGAGGAAAGAGAGAAAGGAAGCTCCTTTGAGAAGGAGTGCTAGGAGAGCAAGTGCTGTGAAGCGCGAGACTGAGAATGGTAATGCGGATTTCATGTTTGTTTCTCAAGATGAGGAATTGGGTGGTAGTGCTGGTGGTGTGAAAGAATGTTCTGTTTTGGGGAAGTTGGCATTGCCGCCATCTTCTAACGAGTTGGATGTGGAGGGTCTTAATGTGGTTCATTTGTTTGCAGTTTATACTTGTCTGAGGTCATTCAGTAGGTCGCTATTTTTAAGCCCTTTCGAGTTGGGAACTTTCGTGGCGGCATTGAGATGTGAAAATGCTAATTTGTTGATTGATTCTATACATTTTTCGATATTGCAAACTCTGAAGAAGCACTTGGGTTTGCTTGCTGAGGAAGGGTCTCCGTCTGCTTCTGCGTGTCTTAGATACCTTAATTGGGAGCTGTTAGATTTTGTTACATGGCCTGTATTTCTTGTTCAGTATTTATCGTTACATCGGTCGGAGGTGAAGCCGGGTTTTAGGCTTAGTCAATTGAAACTCTTGGATTTGGAATACTATGAGCAGCCAGCTGGGGTCAAGCTGGAGATACTTCAGTGCCTATGTGATGATGTCATTGAGGTAGATGCTATAAGATCAGAGCTTAGCAGAAGAATGGAATCTGAAGTCGGTGCAAATGCAACCTTTATTGGCAAGAACTATGAGAAGAAAAGGAAAGCTTATGCAAGTATTGATCCCGAGACATACACAGGTCAGGAGGTGGCTGAGGAAGTTGAGGATGGGAATAGCGACGAGTGCTGCCTTTGTGGGATGGATGGAAGTTTAATATGTTGTGATGGGTGCCCTGCCGCTTTTCATTCTAGATGTGTGGGGGTCGTCAAAGATCTTTTGCCTGAAGGAGAGTGGTATTGTCCTGAATGTGTAGTGGAGAAAAGTGATGGGTTGCTGCTATCAAAGCTGTCCAAAGGAGCAGAACTTTTGGGTTTAGATCCTGATCGGCGCCTGTACTTTTGCAGCTGTGATCATCTTTTGGTGTGCGTTCAATTTTCTCTTATGCTCAATCTTTCTTAATTTAGTTACTATTACCTTTAAATTTCCTTTTAGTGGCATTTTTTTTACACTATAACTTTATTTAGCAACGCAGCTAATTCATGGTTTCATTTACACAAGCAAGTACTTGTTGGTCGCACCATTATGTTATGCATAAGATATCTACCAAACTTGGGGAAAATGGATAAACTATCCTTAGTTGAAATTGGTATAGTATTGATAGCTAAATTGAAATGCATGATTACTATGTGTTACTTCAATTAGCTCAGTAGCTTACTTGACTGAAGCTGTTTTTTGTTTGCTTTAATCTTGTGATGTGAGCCTAAAAATTGATTCAAGTATTTTACCATTATGATTAATAGAACTGATGTTTTGGGACTCTAATTAGTTCGACATCCTTTCTATATTTCCTTCTTAAGATTCTAATTAATAGTTTAAACTTCTACCAGCAAATATTCAATTCAGAAATAGGAAAATCATTTTCTATTAATATGAGTTATAATCAAAACTAAATTAGTTTTGGACTATAATTACATTGAGATTCTAATTTAATGAGCCACCTTACAGTTACAATGGGACTCTGGTTTGATGGGTTCTCATTATAATTATAATTGGATTGAGTTGATATTTTCCTTTCTTTTCTAAAGGGTTGATGTTTGAAAAAAAACCATTTGTTAAAGAAAGATACTGATCTCTCGCTTTCGGCAAGGAGGTGGTGAAACTGGTGCAAAAAAGCCCTACAAAGTGCTATAAATTGAAAAGAAATTGTAAATTGTTTAACAGGCAAAGGGTTCAAACATTAATTCCTACATGCACAAAATGTTATACAACAAGGTATAATATGTGTCTAAAACTTTTTGTAATTTTGGGTAATATTATTTTTGAAAGATAAACATGCTTAAAATAAATTTCTTCAATTTGGGTAAAACAATAAATTTTATTTACCGAATTCTCTCTTTTAGGTTAGTGAATATAAGGAGAGAAACCGAATCACTAGAGAGTGTTATATGAATATTACCATGGTGCCACAACTAGATATGAGGTTTAATATCGGTGTTCTAGTATTGGTATCAGTTTTGTTACTCGCGGAAATATCGGTTTCCTACTAGGTGTGTCTTTGATATATGTGTCTTAAAAGGCCAGAAAAATATGATACTAGGTAAAACACTGAATGCATAATTTTGTTAAGTCAGACACCATTATGTAATTTTTGTTTTTATGTTTATTTTAATTTTCATGTACAAACATAAATTCTAATATTCTATGTTAAGTAATATACCATGGAAGTCTGTACTACAACTATATGCACATTTTAAGTTAATAAATAATTTAATATTAAAACATCTTTACTAATAAAATTAGAGATTTGGGGTTGTGTAGAATGGACAACCATTTGCTTATAAAACTCAACCAAACATTTAAAACTTCTATCTCTAGCAATCATTCACTTAAATTTCAGCCGTACATTTATATCCCCAATTGTCATCAACCATCTACTTAAATTCAACCATGAACCATCCACTTCAATCTCATTTACACGTGTAAAACTGTAGCGCCCCAAATTTCGTATTCCAGGAACTCGCGACACAGCCAGAATCTTTCCTTCAAATGAGTACACAACACAGAAATATCATAGGAAGTTAAAAAAATTTATGCACTAATTTTACAATAAATTACAACACGAATTCAGTGATGAATTACATCCATACTTACATCAATAATCTCTTGAATGTTCCACGCTGCTCGAGTCTTCAGCTCATTGATCAGTAATCCTGCAACTAACAACTGTGGGCACATCAGTTAAATATAACTGATGCAATGCGGATGAAACCCGCGATCTCCAATTTTAACAAACAGTATTTAATGCAAAAAGAAAAAAAAACGTGAAGTCAACCACAAGTATCAGTGTATGCTATGCCCTAGAGTCTAATGCACAATTCAGAATGCACACCATGCTCCTATCCTTGTGCAATTCATTTAGAAACGTATGCATTCCATACTACATACTTTCCAAAATGCAACTTCAATGGAAATATATGCATCCCATACTACATACTTTTTAAAAGAGTGCGTAGTCTCCAAATCACAGTGTTCGATTCCTTGCTATGCATCCTACTATTGTACTCTTTTCTGCTCCTCACATGAATCTAATGACTGGTAGAGTTGCAGTGCTGCGATCTTTTCCGCCTCTGCAGACGTCTGGTGGTCTTTCTTCACTCCATTAGGATCAGTGGTCCTTCTCCACCCCATCTGCTATGGCAAACGTCTGGTGATCTTTCTCCAATCCGTCAGGATCAATGGTTTTTCTCCACTTTGCTAGGATCAGTGGTCGTTCTTCACTCCGGACAGGCCGACAATCATTCGACTCTGCCAAAATTAGTGGCATTTCTCCCCTCCTACGCTTACCAAGTTACCATGAATATGTGGTGAATCAGCAGGGCTCGTACTTGCTCCGCTAATTTCCGACAGCTAAGAACATTGACGGAAGCTTTAGGTCCATCCCCTAAGTTTCGATGGGACCTGCAAACTATGTTTGTGTCATGCTTTCAGCACTGATTCTCAGAATTTACAGTTGAAACGTTGTCGCACGCATCTTAGACGAGACCGTGCCGCACACGTCTTAGACGAGACCATGCCGCATGTGTCCCAGACGAGGTCACGCCGCACGTGTCCCTTTTGGCAGGATGAGTACACGTTTGTAACTAGTGTCTGTCCTCACAATCATGAGACATAGGACCTAGCGCTAACAAATCCTATACTCAACACAATTAGGATTTCTGGGCTGCCTTCGTAGACCCAAAACTGACCCAACTTGGCCCACATCCGGCTTATATAGCCATGTGCCTACACTTAGGTACATTACCATGGTCAATTTGTAGGCCACAATGCTTAGCGACTTCAATTAGGTTGAGTTCCTCAACCTACTAAGTCCTCACACTTCCATACTTCCATCAAGCTACTAACAATTACTACGAAACTACTAACAAAGATTATGAATAGCTTACTAACTTGAACTACATTACTAACATGAACAATTAATTTATCAATTAGCTTGCTAACCACTTACTAAAATTAATTTATAACTCTTCAAGCTACTAACTCAACTTCAAGCTTCATTTATGATCAACTTATAATTCTTCCAATTACTAACATGAGTCAAGTCTACATTTGAGTTTATTAACATAATCAATGTTCACACTCTAACTTTCTAACTTACTAACATAATCAATTTTTACACATTAATATAATATTTCTAACATTTTTAATTTACTAACTTACATAATCACTAATGTGAATGATGTGAATATAACATGAATATTAACATGATCGTTTACTACACAATCTACTACAAAATTTACCATAAAGAACCCAACCTCACATTAGAGCTTGCTAACAATATTCTAACATGATCAAGTCTAAATTTTAACTTACTAATAAGAACTAGCTTACTACATAGATAATTAGATAACAATTAGTTTACTAATATGATCTCTACTTACTAACATCACTAAAGCTTACTAATATGAGTAAGAGCTTACTAACATAAAGCTAAACTTACTAACAAGAACAATCTACTACACAAAATCATCATAAAAATCAACTTTACATTCTACAATCAACAATCAAGCTACTACTCCAAAGACATGATTTTTTATTTTATAATCGTGCATAAAAATTCCATCTTTACCCTTTTACTACCATTCTTATGCATAAAAATGTAATCTTTATAATAAAAATATGAAGAACACCCACCTTGCTTAAATGAAAACCTAGCTCCTTCTTCTTAATCCTCTTTTTTTTTTATCCCAAGCTCCAATAGTTATAGGAAATTGATAAGAAATTAATTAGAATAGGAAAATAGGATGAAGAAATTGAACTAGGAGTGAACTAAGGCTTCACCTTCTTCTCCTTAAGCCTTGGCCAAAATCCAAAGAAATGAGTGGCAGTGAGTAGAGGTGCTTGTTGGGAGATTAAACTTGAAGTAGAAAATGAGTAGAAAAGATTAGGGTTTTTGTTTCTTGCTTGGTTTTTTTTAATTTTTTTTTTTTTAATGAATGAATGAAGAAGAACTTCTCATCTTCTCTCTTTTATACAAATGAGTGAGAAATGAGTGGCTAGGAATGGGAGATGTGGCCGGCTAAGGGACCAAGAGAAATGAGGGTGAGGTGGAGTGTAGGGTTTCTAGAGAGTTTCTTTTCCTTTTGTTTTGTTTGTTTTATCATGTTAACCCTAACCCCTTAACCTCCTAACCCTTAATCCTACTCACCATAATCCTCATGAACAAACAATCCATACACTTCATTATTTTATAATTCAATTATACAACATATATTTAATTTTAAGCAATCTGTTGGCCTACATTATAATTTATAATAGATGCATACAATAAAATCACAACACAATCTATATAAAATTTATAATATTTAATTTATAATTTGAGTGTATAATTTCTATTAATCTACTTTCATACAAAAATAATTATTTATTATTTTGGGGATCTTACAAAAACTCTATCTTTATCATCCGCTTAAGTTTGAAGAATTGAAGATTATAAAAAGACTCAACTAGAAAATTTTACTTGTGGCCTTACGTGTAGTACACTTGCCAAATATTTAGTATACATACTCTTAAATTCTAATTATTTTTTCAGCACACTGACTTGATCATGTTGTCTCTCTGTAACACTTTCGTTTGTGTTGTACATACGAATTGATGCTTGCACCGGTAGATAGGTTATATGATCTGGAGTTCAATTGCTTACTGCTGGATTTTTTCTCGGTATCCTTGATAACTTCAATAATGGCCGATATCGAGTTCTTACACAAATATCTTATCTAGTTTGCCCAAAACTAAGATGATTCAGGAGCATCGTCTCGATCATGGTTGGTAAATGATTGTTGCAGATGTAGGATGAGATGTGTTATGCGGGACTATGTAGAAACAGTCTAGCATACCACATACATTGCATATGTGGTGCTTCTTAATCACATATGTAGATTCCATATTAAAATAACAAAAAATTATAAAAAGTAAAGGAATTTGCATTAATAATATAGCATATTTATGAATGATTCACCAAGTATAAAAGACTGAAATGATTGAATCTACTATGCAAGAGTGTAGTAGGATAACAAATATAACGATGATTTGAACGAAAACCATGAAGGATTACTCGTCTCTTAATTTACAAAAGTGAGACACACATACATATATTAAAGTAGAAATAAGTCTTGATAGATGAAGTTACAAAGCATAACACATGAAAAAGTTGTAAGTTTCATACTTCAAATATGACCCATTTTATCATAAATCCTAACATTCACCTGTCAAATTTTAAAAGAATAATAGTTATTATAACAGTTAAATTGGTATGGTTATGGGACAAATTTGGACCTAAACTCAACTGCAACTAGAAAATATGGCCCCTTGTATCATAAATCTTAACATTCACCTGTCAAAGATTGAAAGAATTTTTATTATAATATCTAAGTTAAATGGGTATGGTCGCGGGTCTAATTTTGGACCTAAACTCAACTGCATCAAGGTGTGTCCATATTATACAAACATGTTGCATACAATAATTATGCGCTCTAGATAAAAAATGCATGCGTGTAATTAACAAATACCATAGTTTGGGAACAAGCCCTCAAGAGCAAGGTTTCCCACTGCATACCGTATACGTAACACATGTTCCAGTGTCTTAGAACACTTACATCTTTAGACAATTTTGTTGTTTTTGCTGTTTAGTACCGATAATTTCCTATCTACTTATGTACAAAATATGGTGGTATGGTCAAGACCAATGCGATTTCTCTAACTTTGTCAGCATCAGGGCATCAAGTTATTGAGAAATCATGCAGTTGGCATGTCACATACGACAAGTGATTTTTGAAATAGTATGTTTATGATGGCAGGGATTATGCATTATCGTTTCTTTGTCTCGTCTGCAAGGTTTTGCATATTGGATATGCAGATCATATTGGGAAATAATTTTCTACATCATATATCGATACTGTAAAAAATTTAGGGTATATTTAAGAATATGGGATGTATTATGAAAATATATCGTAAATGTTATTAAAATGACACATTCATACTTTACGTTTGACAAATATTATCCAAGCAAACAATACGGTTCGCATGCACCATAATATTTTAATTTTTTTAATAGTATTAAAGATTAAACTTAATGAATTATATAACAATCAAAATATTGAAAGGTGAGTATTTGGACGCCTTAAGTTCTAATGCAATGCACAATTCACAATCCTTGCCTGTTTTGACAAGACGACCAAGGTGGCCAAGTTCAATCAGGTGAGGGTAGAGCGCCAATTAGGTGATCAGTGTATGCATGAGGCGGGAGGAGAGGAACGTAAAAGCTAGGTTTAAGAACTCAGTTTCGTGTTTTGGTCTTCCAAGATAGGTGGGTTTCGCTAGGTTTTCTAGGTTTCGGTAGATTTAGTTTCGGTTTCGGATTTGGTAAGACACATGTTTATTAGAATATTTTTATGTTTTTATGCGATTGGGTATTGGATTGGGTCAGATCCACTTCATTTTTGAGCTAATCCAACGTCTAATTTATCTTTTAATCCCATTTAAGTTATCTTAGAAAAAATAGAAATATTTTTTTATATACATGACATCACCTTCCCCCTTATCTCCCCCTTTGAAGCACAGATACTTTACGGAGGGTGCCGTCTCTATATCCTGTATGTATTCGATACGGGATACAGCCGGATACGGTTGAAATGGATATGGCGGGGATACACGGCAGACATGGTGGAACTACGGTTCGGATTTTAAATTGTTATAATGAAATAAATTTTGGGTTTAAAATATAAAAAAATCGAATTTGTGGGTTAATTTGAAGAAATAAGAAAAGATAAGTTATTCTTATCTTATTCGAAGAAGAACTGAAATCAGTTCTTGCTCAACCTAAATAGGGAGCTTGAGATAGTGGAATTTTCGCTTGATGAACCTGATATGGAGGTTGTGCTTTTTGAGGAAATTGGTGGTGATGTCGTGATGATATTATCCAACTTGGATAAGCATGGAGTGATGGAGGAGCCTTTGCTATATTTTCATATTTGTCCCACCATTTGATTTGTCTGCTTATGTTATATTGCCTATGAACTTGCTTTGTTTACTTATGTTATTGCTTATGTTTATGAACAATTATTTTAGTCTTTATGGATTATCTTATTTATGTTTAATGAATGATATTTACAATTTTCTTATTAACTATATATATATATATATATATATATATATATATATATATATATATATATATATATATATATATATATATACACGGCCGTATTCCCACCATATCCTGTATCTTACTTTTTTGAAAATTGTCGTATCCCCCGTACCCGTGTCCTCGTACATGTATAGTCATACCCGTATCGGTGCTTCATAGTCTCCCCCTTGACCAAAGTACTTTTAGAAAGCAATGATATCATAAGGGAAGAGAAAAAAAGGATGAAAACCAGGAAGAAAAAGAAATAACTATTCTTAAAAGTCTATTGCAGCAATAATAGGTATACTCTTATCCCTTTTCATCTTCTTTCCTCCCGTTCCCTATATATTTTTTTAATTTCTTTCTTTCTCGATCTAAGAGAGTTTTGACCGAAATCAAATTTGCATTAAGTTTTTCGGATCGCTCACCTTCGTAACCACCTTCGTAACCAATCCGAAACGACCAAAAGGGAAATGGATACGACAAACTACGCGTAAAAGACATTACCTTTTCTTGTGTGCTATTTTTTAGCGTCAACAAAGTAACCACACCCTTATTTTTAAGTTTTAATAGTCTTTTAATAAGGTTTATGTGAAGACAAACACATTTGTAATTGGGTAAAAGCAATAATTTGTAATTGAGGATGAGAATATCGAAGAATATATAGTCTGATAGAGACAGGGTTTCTTCTTTCATATCTTCTTTCTTTTCCTGCCCCACACTGCTGCATTTTCGACCTCTCATTCGCTACACTTCAACGAGAATGACAACGACAGATGACCTCCAACAATCTTTGACGACCTTCGAGAACCTTTTGTTCTCAGTTCTTTTTAGTTTTCTTTCTTCTTTCTAGTTTGTGACGTTTTGTAATTTATTTGTGCTTATGTATTGTTCATTGGTATGCTATTATGTGGAAATATTGAAACTTTATGACTGGTTAATTATGTTTTTAAAATGCTTTGTAGTAAAAGTATCCGTGAGGTCTTATTAACATTGAAATCCTTATGGATTTTATGATATTGCTATCTGCCTATGTGCAATTGTGCATTCTTTTAAACATGATAACTTGTTAGTTTAAGTTTGTAAAAATTGTAATAATATAGTACGATATTCCATGCGCCAGTCCAAACTTTTGTATGGCGTGCATTCTCCCATTAGCTGTACACTTGTTTTGCCTTATTATTTTCACATCAATTGTCCTCGAGTTAAATCAATGAGATATGTAATAAAGTTGCTATTTACATATTATTTTTAAATTCTTTTTTTTCATTGCTTGGTGCCTTTTTTCACTCAGGCGAATGCCTTTTCGGGTGCCTGCCAGGCAATAGTCAAGTCTTGTGCCTTAACTTTGCCTTTCACATTCTAAACTTTTATAACTATTAAATCATGTATATGATAAAAATGCTAACATTTTGTATGAAAGGTAATAAGTATTTCGTATTAAGTTCAATTGCCAACAAAAATGCTTAATGTTTTAAGTTATAAATATTTTTAGAACGTGAAAGTATTCTCGCTATAATACTACAATAAATAATGTTTTAAGTATCAACCAATATTTGGGCAGTATTTGCTAAAACGGAAAAAACGAAATTGAAACTTTAAATCGGTAACAAAAACACTTGAGCCACAACCTATTTTGGCCATATCGGCTGCAATATGGAAATAATGCTCATGCGTCAGAGACGAATTCAATTTTCTTCTATCTTTTGTTTCTTTTTCTAGACTTCTTCCAATCTAGGAGAACTATGGAGTTCACACCCTGTGTCATGAGATTAAAATGAATATTAAAAATGCTCCCAAATACTGTATGGAAACCCCTCATTTCCCCGGATGTTGTTACCAACTCAAACACATTGGTTAGCCAATCATTCGAGTATTTTATAAAAATATCCCATGAAGCCTTTTACACAATTGTATGATTTTCTGACACTGTTTAACATACATATCAATGCCCCTTAGGGGAATATGGCTACGTTCCTAGATAATATGGGTGGGTGCTAAAACTTTAATATTTATAGTTTGCTAAACATTATTTCTTTGCTCTATATGCGGTTTAGTCATAAGCTAGGAAGCACAATCACTTCCATTAGGTAGATGTCGTGTCCGAAGCGAATCCGCCACAACACTTGCTATCTTATTGTAGTTTTTCAGAAAAAAATGTCGTATTGTTGTGTCATGTCACATTGTTGTCTGTGTTGCAATGTCTATGACTTTGCTTCTTAGGCTGTAACTTTTAAGCATGTAGGCATAACATGTACTAGCATGCAGATAGGAACACCCTTAATGCTTCAAGTGTGCTTATTGCTGCCAGGTGTGTGCCTTCCTAATTTGCCGTTTTTGTTGAAGCTCTTGTGCTCATTGCTTCATAGGAAGTGTTTTTCAAAGCAAGGCCCGTTTTTATTGAAGGAGATGAATAATAAGCATTAGGATTATGTTGTCTAGAACTATTGATTTTGAAGTTTAAATATGCCAATGGATATATTTTTGCAACAACTTTCCCAATATATGCAAGCAATAATTTGCACCATGGAAAGTTTGGGGCAAAACAAAATGAACCACAAACCTGAGAATTGTTTTGATGTAATCACATGATAAGCAGACTTGTGAAGTTGTAACTTTAATCTTGTTTGCAGTTCACAACTTTAACTTTGGCTTCCATGCTTGGAAATTGTCTTAAATACACAATGATCATAATGAGTTGAAGAGCTATAATGTAATCTCTAGACGATTATAAATCTACTCATATCCTATTTGAATTAATCAAGGTAAGTGAACATATTTTGTTGATATATAACCTTAAATTTTATCAATATTATTGTCCCCATGATAGATTCTTTCTCATATATCTTTATACTTCTTATTGTGTATTTATACTCGTTTGCTATCAAACACTCAATAACCTTTCAAGAAGTATAATATAATGAACAAATATAATCTTTTTATCCATATTATAATTAAGAGATAGATCGTCTATCTATAAGTGTTGTAACAAAACTAATCTCACTTTTTGATTAAATTCTAATTTGACACCATTCTTGTGTCCCCCACTTCACCCACCTACCCAAACTTTCCATTGTCCTTAATATTCAACCTTTTTTAGTCCTAATGTTATCACTCACTCTCACAAACTATCTATTTTTGGAGACAACACACACACACACACCCTGTATCCATTGCCCTTACATTCATACTTTTTGAGTCCTAATTCTGGCACTCCCTCCCGCAAACTCTGCCTCCGTGCCTCTGTTATCCATTTATGTAGTTACCACATTTCTTTAACTTTAGTTCCTAAATTTAATCCTTTTGGGAAAGACCAAACAAATTTTATCTGTTTCAACCATGAAATACCAATACTAGTCAAAACATACTGTGACAAGTGGAAATATTTCAAACTAAAAAGTTACATAATCGTAGTCGTCATCATTTTTCTAGGCTACTTTATTTTCATCGTACTCTTTTCCTCCTTTTCCCTCTGTTTAGGAGGAAACTACCTAGATTAGTTATCGAATACCAAGACAAAAAAAGATTTTTTTAAAAAAATAGTTACCTAATCACTGTCATCATCATCATCTAGGCTACTTCATTTAGCTTTTACTTCTTTTCCTTTTCCTTTTTCCTCTTTTCCTCATTTTCTTCTATTGCGTTATTTTATTCATGCCCCAAGTTAGTCGTGGCCTGCGTTGAGATGAAGGAAGAAGCTGCTGCGATTTTATTGAAACATCATCTCTCCTCTCGACGCGTCACAATGGTAAACACATCAGATATTGTTCGACTCTGACCAATTTTTTAAAGGGGTAGGCCTATTTATATATTGGATATGGTATGGGTCAGATTTTCAAGTTGGATTTGAACTAGATTCGATCTGATCCAGTTAATGAGTCACCTCAAAGAATAGCATATATAACAAATCAATTTATTTACATATAACTCTGTTTTAAAAACAAATTTATAGAACACTTTTATTTTATTATGTTCTATGTGTAGCATTGGAATATCTATTAACTATTTAATTGTAGAAATAGGTTTCAATTGCAAGAATGTATAATGAAACACTTATAAGGAAGGACAAATATGTTATATATCAGTGTGTGTACATTGAGAGAGAGAAAAAGTTATTTAATAAAATTATAAAGATGAAGGAAATGTTTAACAAGTTGCACAAACTATTCTAGGATCAAGTTGATGAGCCAATAAAACTTTGGGAGAGGCCAGTGAGCAAAATTGAAGATATAAAAGCAAGAGAGTTGGAGAATTAATGTGGTTTATGCTATGGAGATACACTATGAAAGCTATTTCTACAAAGATGGCTAGAAGAAAATAGGTCGTTCACTGATCACAAAAGGCTTGCGATTATGTGAACAAGTATTTAGTTGCTATGTTGAGGTGCCTGAGGATTTATGTGATGGAGTAACTAGTGTTAAGAACAGTTGGTTGGGATACAATTGTTCTTTATCACTATATGTTGCACCAAGGATTAGCATGAACTCGTAATGTCTTTGCGTTAGTTATGGTAGACCTATTTAAAATATTTGGAATAAGCTCTTTGTTGTTTTTGTTGTTACACACACACACAGAGACCTACACAGAATCAAGCAGGTTAAGGAATAATTATCCATGCATCAAATCCTTTATATTTAACGGTTTTGTATCAATACAATTGTAGAAACAACGGGAAGTATGATCTAAGCAGTTAAAATCCCCGATTACGCCAGATTAATCCCCGATTAATCTCTAATCGAAGGCTAAGCGATTATATCTTTAGCGATTTATAATATTTTAATAGTTAGCAATTTAATCGGGTATAATCGGCCGATTAGTGTTTAATCGGCTGATTTTAAGTGGCCGATTAACCGATTAAATCTTCTCTAATTTTCATGTCCGTTTGCATTATTTGGGCTCAATTCGATCCAAACTCAAAACAAAATCCAAAATTCAAACTCCTTCTGGTCCTCGCGCAAATCCAAACCCGACATGTCACCGCTCTCTTCTTCTTCCTCGCGCAAACCCAAATCCAAACTGATTCTCTTCTTCTTCCTCGAGCAAATCCAAACCCAACCCGCCGTCGCATACTTGACCCGACCCGCATCTGCTACACCTCCTCTAGCTTCTTCTCCTCTCCGATTGTTTTTGTTTGATGGAACCGACTTGCAAACCCGACCCGATCCACATCCAGAATCCAAACTCAACTCAAACCAAGTACTTTCTCATTTTTCTCTATAATTATATGTTTCTATTTGATAATCTCATAATAGTTTTATGTTAGTATTTAGGGTTGTTACATAATGAGGATATATCTTTTTTTAATTATATATATATATATATATATATATATATATATATGTAACGATTTTTCCGATTTAATTCCCGATTATTTTCCGATTAACCGATTAATCACTAATCGCTCATAGACCGATTAGTTCCAAAAACCGATTTTAACTGCCTAGAGTATGATCTAAAATTCTTCAAACACCGTAAGCTTTCCTTGTAGATGTTATGTGTGATCTATATCATGATCAATAAAATGTATCATATATTGGGATAACATTACTTTATGTATCACAAGGTCACTAAGTTGTTTTGTGAAAACATAGCTAGTTTCGCGATCAACCACTTAATGTATTGCTAATAAGTTATCACATGGCTTACCTTTCAAAGGTATGCAGATCACAGTCAGCAATGCCAATCTTATAATCTAGTTTCACACAGTAGTCTTTTTTTGCGTGCATAACCAAGGGAGCCCTAAAATCCCCCAAAGTGGTAAGTATATGTTACTAAAAATTCAACCGTACGCATATGATTGATTACATTTAAATAGTTTGTTAAACAAAACTTCATATGATCTGGATTATTCTTCCCAGTGGATCATAACTATATATGAAGTGAACGGTGTAAAATTGCTTGCTGGAGAAAAACATGGTTTGGAGACGTTAAATAAGAATCGCAACCGTGGATCTAGGTCTAAATAGTTTGTAACTATCACATATCAAGTTTTAGTGGATTTAGAATATACTGGAGTATAGATCTAAATAACTCACTTATAAAAAGTCAAAAACTCATCATTTTTATGCCGTTAGATGCACAAACATACAATTTCCACTTGGGAAGGCTTAAGCACAAATCCTCCTAAGAGGTGTTAGGAATTTGAGGATCTTGGTGAATCTTCGACACAATCAACACAAACCATCAAGCAAAACTAGATCGCACCAATCACACAAGAATTGCCCGGTTGGGGCTTTCACCTTAATCCGGGGGAGGAAGAACCGAGATATTATTCACCTAGAGAAGATACAAGAATATTACAATAGAATCATATGGATCTATGAGCTGTTACAATTAGGGGTGTCAAAAAATACCATATTACCGTACCATACCGTACCATACCATTACCATACCAAAAAATACCGAAACTTGGTAATACTGTACCAAATTTTCGGTATTGTACCATACCAATTTTTTATGGTACGGTACTGGTACAAAATGTTTATACCATTGGTATACCATACCGTACCGAATATATTTAATATACATTTAATCTAATATTTTTATTTTAAAATCCAGGCCCAGAAAAGTTTCAGGCCCAACCCAGTCTTTCTTTCATTTTTTTTTCTACCCTAGTCGGCTACTCTTCTCCAAACTCTTCATTGTGAATTCAGTCAGATATCAAATTAGTAATTAGTAATTACCGAATCACCGACGCACCGAATAGATCTTCCTCTTCCCCCTTTTTAGTTTTTTTTAGCTTTGAACCTAAGGCTCACGCACGACGTCCGACGCACCGACTGATCGCTCGACTGAACGACTGATCGCTCCTCGTTCACTTTTTGGTATTGATTTTGATTCTGATAGTCCCCTTTTTTTGTTAATTTTTGTTCTAGTTTCTTATCAGTATCCATGTTTTAATTTGTAACCACATTTGTTTTGGAAAGAATTGAGGTCATAAGGTAACCTAGGAATTACAAATTATATTTCAATTTTAAAGGAACTGAGGTTACCATTCAATGAGAAGACCTGTGGGAAAGTCGAGAGACTAGTCTATTTGACCTTCAATAGAAATCAATATTTGGTAGTTAATGCAAGTCTGTTAGTAGCTACATTCATTAATGAAAGTATTTAATGACATTCTCCCAGTTCTCGGTGACAGCAAGAAGGGACCAACAACAAAACTAGATTGAACATACCTAGGGTTCTTGATGTCCGGTACTACCACGGTACTACCATTACCATATCGATATTTAGGTATTACCGAACTCGGTAGTACCAAAATATTGGTACGGTAATGGTAGAGAAATTTGTGTACCAAGTACTCCGGTACGGTAGACGGTAGAGTAATTTTTGTACGGTACGGTACGGTATACCACCCCTAGTTACAATTGTATATATAGATCTAGAGACAAACCCTAAGTTAATATCTCGTTACAATAGCCGTTGGATAGTACATAAGAAATAACCCTACGATAGGAGCCACACGATCTAACTTGAAGAGCAAGTTGGGCTTCTCACGAATCAGCCAGACTCAAGCCCGAAACTCATCAGCGCCGCTAACGGTCGACCGCACCAACAAGTCGGTCGACTGTCATCTTCTCTGGAAGACTTCGCGCAGGGGTCGGTCGACCGCACATGAGTTGCGGTCGACCGCTACTTCTGCTGTTACTGCTGCTGACTGTTTCTTGCCTCCACTCTGTTTTCAATCGTCTTGATCCCTCCAACGTCTTATCCAGCATCGTATGCAAGACATAAACCCAACAATCTCCACCTTGGATTGCATACGCATGAATCCATACCTGTGTGATTTAAAACTCTTCTAGACCTTTCTTCTCCGCTTTGTAAACATGTTTCTATGGCTTCTCCTGCTAGCTGAACAAACCTCAACCTTTTTTCTTCCAGCTGTATGTCCCCCTCAAGGGCACACCCCTGTAGATGTAATCATGGAGGTGCCACCCTCCATACGAACTCCACCTACATCAAGGCTTTCTCCACCTTCCAATGGTATTCGAACGTTGCAGTCTCGTGTCGGTAATTCTAGTGACGGCTTACTAGATGATGCTTTTGGAACAATGAGCTTTCATACACTCGGCCGAGTTTTTCTGCTCCCACAAAGTTGGTAGAGGTTGTAATTCTAGTGACGGCTTACTAGATGATGCTTTAGGAACAATGGGCTTCCATACACTCGGCCGAGTTTTTCTGCTACCACAAAGCTGGTAGAGGTTGTGCTGACCCTGTCCAATCCCCTTCTTACCCTTCATTACCTTACGACGACTCTCTCAAACTGTCAAAACTCCACCTCGAGCTGTGTACCTGCAGCCACGAGCATCAAGAGTACCCAAGGATACAAGATTTTGTTGTATCGAAGGAATATGCAGGATCTCTTCTCGTGTGAACCCTTTACCATCTGACGTCTCCAATTCAACTGTTCCCCCACCTACTACTTCACAAATCTCACCACTCTCCGTTCTCACACTACGGTTTTTGATGACTTGTAAGTAGAAAACATCTCCCTCTCGGAGCAAATATGAGAAGAACTTCCCGAATCAAAATACCAACTTGAATCCACATCTGAAGAACTTGAAACAAGAAGACAATAATCGTCATTGTTACCTGACTCAGTTGCGCTGACTATATGGGCTTGTTCTCCTTTTTTAGTAGCACTCTTCTGACTCAACCACTTGCGACAGTTTCTTGTAATGCCCAACTCCTCTACAGTAATGACAACGAATCTTACCCTTGTCTGCCGCATCCCTTCCAATTGAAGTATCACCATCCACCGCAAAACACCCTAAAGAAATAGACCCTCCTTTATGAGTTTCCTTTCTTAGTTCATCTTCCTTTAGACCCTTAATCATTCCGGCTACAGTAAGTGTCTCCTTGGCTGATTTTCCATGTAGCATGGTAGTTATCAAGTAATCATAAGAAGTTGGCAATGAATAAATCAAGTCGAAAGTTTTATCTTCTTCGCTAAGATCATCAGCGTAAATCGCCTTCAGTTCACATATTACCTTATTGAACTCCATAATATGATCTTGAAGATGGGTACCTCCCTTCATTGAGAACCTAAACAACTTCCTCTTTCAATATATCCGATCTAGCAACGACAACTTCGAGTAGTCAGATTTGAGTCTCGCCCATAGACTCACTGTACTTTTCTTCTCAAGAATATTACACTTGACTTCGTCCGCCAATTGCAACCGGATTAAACTCTAGGCTTTCAAACAAATCTCATCCCATTTCTCCTGCTTCACGTCGGTTGGCTTCTTCTCTTCTAGGGCAAGATGTAAGTCATTCTGAACCAAAACATCATACATGTCCACCTTCCATAAATTGAAGTTGATCTTACCATCAAACTGCTTGATCTTCGTCTTTTGATCTGCCATCTCCAAGGAACTCGAACAAATCCACGAATCTGATTGCTCTGATACCAATTGTTAGAAATTTGAGGATCTTGTTGAGTCTGCGACACAATCAACATAAATCACCAAGCAAAACTAGATCGCACCAATCACACAAAGCACACAAGAATTGTCCTTGTTGGGGCTTTCGCCTTAATTCGGAGGAGGAAGAACCGAGATATTATTCAACTAGAGAAGATACACGAATATTACAATTCTCACCACGACTCTTTCTCAAGCCTATTGGAACTTGATATTGCTTACAATAGAGAAACACTCTCACCCTCTCTATGAAGTAGTCTTTTCTTTTATTCGGTACTCAATAGAATCATATGGATCTATGAGCCGTTACAATTGTATATATAGATCTAGAGAGAAACCATAAGTTAACATCTAGTTACAATAGTCGTTGGATAGTACATAAGAGATAACCCTACGATAGGAGCCACACGATCTAACTTGAAGAGCAAGTTGAGCTTTTCACGAATCAGCCAGACTCAAGCTCGAAACCCATCAGCGCTGCTAACGGTCGACCGCACCAACAAGAGGATCCTGGTCAAACTCTATTATTATGTTGTATGCAACTCAGTTAAATTTAAAAGGTAAGTAACATATTCTCTTTGAGATTTGTGTGTGCACTAAATGCCGTAAAAAAAGCTAACTTACTTTTGCAGTTCAGCATTTAAAAAAATTGTTAAATCAAATTGTGTAGATCGAATCGGAGCCTTTAGTTCAACCCATATACATGTAATGTAGCCAAATATTTCGGAAACCAAATATTGATTGATATAACCGTATAATTTATCACTATTTTTTCCATTTTGAACTTCGTTCTAAATTTATTATCTACAAAAGGAATATGTGTAATTCCTGCAGATTTAATGTTGTGACTGACATAAAATTGGAAATTTTAAATGACAACTTCCCAAAATTACAGCTAGTTATCTATAACTCAATATTACTAATTTAAACAAAATTTTGCTTCTGCATTTTGGAATCTGCAATCTTACCGTACTATTGGACAACTAAAATTTGTTTAGACTGTCAATAATCCTAATTACGACTTGGTTAGTCTTCGGTGAGCCGGTCTTTGAGCCCCTAACTTTCTATCGGATGGTTATAGAGTTAACCGAGGCTGAGTCCCGGGATGAATCCAAGTCAGAGGAGCAGAATGAGATCCATAGAAGTCTAACTTAGTGCGATCGTCAACCGCTCTGCGGCTTGCCTTGACTGAGCAAAGATCGGATTCGGTTTGAGTTAGTTCCGAGATAGGAGCTAGCGGGCTTTCTTCCCTTCCTGACGTCGTTGTTGAGCGGAATCTGTGTTTGGTTTCCTCGAAAGAAGCACAAGCGTTGCGATATTCATTTCTTCTAGTTTAGAGAATACTAAAATGAACGGTACGCCCTTCGAGCTTAGCCCCTTAAGGGTTGGGTTCTGGTGGCGGGCAAATCTATCTATTAAGAGGACGTCTGGACCCATATCGGGTAAAAGTGGTGGCCTGGTTGGCCCCACACCCCTTATCGTTGCATGGTTTTATTGAGTGATGCTTTTTTTTAATTGTTTATCTGATGCTTGAATAACATATCTCCACCTAATTGTTTAACTGTCATCTATCAGTTACTTCTATTGTTTGTAATCAAATTTCGTCATTAATCTGACTTTTTGGTTAACTTGCTGATTGCAGGTCTGATTCATGCGAGACAGATGCTTCATTTCATTATTACGGCAGAAATGATTTAGGCGGTGTTGTCAAAGTGTTAAAGGCACGTCATGATTTTGCAGCAATTGTAAATGCAATTTCCAGGTACTGGGGCTTTCCTATTGATGCTTATGTTTCGAATGATCCATATGGGAATAATATTCCTTGTATACATAAGAATGTGGACCCTCAAGTACAGACAGACCCTCCTCTGTTCTCAACTGAAGATGACCTGAATGATGCTAATGCTGTACGAGTAGCAATCGAAAAATCTGCGTCTGAACAATGTGAGCCTAAGTTCTCCGAACTTTCTGATTTAGTTCAATTGAATTCAGTGAATTCTCTTTCTGAACCTTTAGATGGAAAGGACAATGTTGCTACCAGTATTCAGCTGTCTCATCAAACTGCCACTGATTTTCCTGTTGGTTCTTTTTTGCCTTTTAAGGAAACCGATTCTGGGTCAGAGAAGTGCAATGAATTTCCAAATTCGGAATGTACGACTGACAATAGAAAAGAAGGGGATCCTTACAAGTACATTAACTACTATTTTTTTGGTCGAATAGCTTCATCAGTTTTTGTAGAACTAATGCACAAATCAACAAAAAACAACAATAATGAGTCTGTTGAGGATATAAAATCAGCACAGGTCAAGGCAATATCTAATAAATTCACTGAGGGTGGCTGGTATACTAGTCAAAATCTATATACTGATGCACAAAATGAGAATTGCGGCTGGTGTTTTTCTTGCAAAACTTCTGATGACCCTGATTGTTTGTTCAGAATTGCTTATGGCAAAAACCTAGAAGGTTTTGAAGAGAAATTTTTTGAAGGTCCTAAGAGTCTGAGAGATAGTTTCTTTTCTGAAAAGAATAAGAAAAACCACATTACTTCAGCCATTCATCATATTTTATTGATTGAAAATCGTGCTCGTGGTCTTCTATCTGGTCTGTGGGAGAAGCCACATTATAGTCAACACTGGCGGGAGGCTGTTGTTAATGCAGCTGATGTTGCAGCTCTAAAGCCCCTACTTCTTGTTGTAAGTTTTGCAAGTACTGTTTAACCTAACACATTAAATTCTTTATTCTTCTACATATTTTTGCATTCATCACTGTTGCACATGTACTACAATTGTGGAACGCTTGTTCTGCAGTTAGAATCAAATCTGCGGCGTATTGCACTTTCTCTAGAATGGTCGAAACCAGTGAATGATCCTCCTGCTGTTGTTTCAGCTTCTATTGTTACAAGCCCGGTTAGTGTGTATTCTAATAATGTTAGCGGTATAAACCATGTAAAGAAGAATACTTTTGGTGATGAATCTATTTTTGCTTCCCAGAAAGCTAAAACATCAGATACTTGTTGGTGGAGGGGTGGAAAATTGTCACGGCAGTTGTTTCAATGCAAGATGTTGCCACGAGCACTGGCTTTCAAGAGCGTCCGCCAAGGTATGCAAATCCTTATATTATAACCATGATTGCAAAAACCTGGTTGTGTCTGAATTTAATTTGGATTTAAACTTCTGTAGCTGGAGGCCGAAAGATTCCACATTTGTCATATCCTGATGGTTTAGACTTTGCAAAGAGGAGCAAATATGTTTCCTGGCGGGTTGCTGTTGAGACATCACAAGTTGTTGCCCAGCTTATATACCAGGTAAAAGCCATTTAAAAAAGAATATGGGGCATTTCAAGCTATAATTTATGTGAATCATATAGTTGGGAGATATTTTAGAGCTACCTAGATTTAATTATCTATATAATAAAACACAAAGAAAGCTATCAAGTGGCTCTTCTTCAATTCCTCCAAAAATCAAAGGTCCAGATCTAACCTTACAAAACATATTTTCCCCCCAAAAGTTTTCCCCAAAACTCAAATTCAAATCGCCCACCTAAAACAACTCCTATATTTATTTAATTTTTTTTCTCTCTCTCCCTCCCTCTTTTATTAAAAAAATTAAGAAAATAAAAATTTTTAAAATATTAAAATATTAAAAAATTTAAAAATTTAAAAATTAAAAAACTTTAAAAATAATTTTTAAAAAATAAAAAAAATCATATAATATATTTTTTGCTCTATGTTTACTACTTCAATTAAATTGCTGGACCTCCAAAACTATTTTATATGATCAAACAAGGTGCACCGTTTCGAAGACGTGCCGTAGGCACGTGTCAACGGGCAAACCTAGTTAGATTATAATTTATAATGTTTCAATTATTTACTTTCCATCTTTATATAAGCTAGTTAAGCTAAAACAATAACAGTAGTTATTTGCTTTCAAATTTTTTAATAGGATGAATATGGTAGAAATATTAGGTTTCTTAAGGCTCAAGTAAGTTTAGTTGTAAAAAGGCTATGCTGCTCTTGTAATAGATAGTTTTGTTTGAAAATGAGAAATTGAGTATTTGTGTACTTGTCGGCAGGTGGTCAATATCCCCTTTTTCTTCTTTATCCTCTGTAAATTCCCCTAATCATCTGCGTCCACTTTCATTGTCCTTTCTTCTCAACTGCTCCCTTGGTTTGACATCAATAATCAATTATACGTTGAACTGGCATTGAATTGGTGATTTCCACAGATCTCTTACTACTGTTTGCATGCTTTCAGGTTAAAGATTTTGATTCAAATATTAAATGGGCAGAACTTTCAGATACTCGTCTTTTCCCTCCATTAGCCAAGGAATCTAAGAAGTCAAAACCAGTGAAGAAGGTGACTATCCGCAGGAAGTGCAAAGAGGGGAAAGAAGTGAAGTACCTTCTTGATTTTGGCAAGAGAGAGAGAGTTCCTTCTATTGTTACTAAACATGGAGTATTGTTTGAAGAATCCTCGAGTGGAAAGAAAAGTTATTGGTTGAACGAAACTTATGTTCCTCTGAATCTTTTAAAATCTTTCGAGGAGAGAAAGATATTCCTTTTACTGAAAAAGGCTGATTCTGGAACACATACCGAGAAGAGACGTGAATGCAAAATTACGAAAAGAGACAGATCAGAATGGCTTTCCTATCTCGTTTCAAGAGAACAGGAATCTGAGAAACAACCTTGTGGGCATTGTAACAAAGATGTACTGGTCAGGTATGATATAAAATTTTGCCTTCTTCAATGAGAATTATTTCTCTTCTGAAGCTTTGTTAGTCTACAACCACGATTATTTAGTCCTCATGGTAGCTTATTTACATTACTAACCAAGTGAAACTGGAGCTTTGGATCTCTAATCACAAAAAGTAGATCTTGAAATTTTTCTTCTTGGAGTTTTGTATACATTTGGTATATCAGAAAGCATCCCCACACACATACACTCATAAAGCATCTGTCTGATAAACACCGATCAATGTAGAAGATTGCGTCTGCGTAATTGTAATTTTCTTGTCCTTGCTACTGTCATGGGAGGTTGTTTTCCTATATTATTACATTTTCTTTTTTTATGTTAGGGCACAAAATTATTTGTAGCTTATGCTTCTCATTTTCTTGTGCTTGCTACTGTCTTGGGAGGTTGTTTTCCTATATTATTACATTTTCTTCTTTTTTGTTAGTGCACAAAATTATTTGTAGCTTATGCTTCTCATTTTCTTGCACAGGGAAGCTGTGACATGCCAGCTCTGCAACGGTATGTGTTTCCAATCGTCAGTATTTATCTTTCCTTTCATTTATAGTCATTAATCATGCTTTCAAAGTAAAAACTTCGTTGCCTTATGTTCTTTGCCTTCTTGATATGACATACTTCCAATCAAACACAAGTAAGCAATTTCTACTATTATAACCACAATAGGTTTGAAGCCAACCTTCATTATGTATGTGAAGCCACCACCAAACTATAACTATGAGTAGGTTATAGGCTTTCAATGAATGGGTCTACCTTATTCATTGTCTAACATACTTATTCGAATTCTTATATTTGTAATATAAGAGATAACAAATGATTTTTTCAAAACTAAGTTACATCAATAATTGTTTTTTCTAGAAAATTTCACAACCATCATCCTGATTTAACATGCATCACATGTGTCCAAATCTAGTTGCTTAACATTTGCTTACTTGTAATAGTGTGACCGTCAAAGCACACCAGAACTATTTTGGAAATGTGACAATTTAAATTTTATTTTGGTGTTCTATGCTGTCATGAACCTCAAACCTCTATATGGGGGTACTAAATCATTTTTGTCATTGCTGCATTTAGTCCACATTTTAGTCTTTAAATTTACTAGTTAGTTTGCATGTGCAATGCTCTTGAATATCCAAGTGTAGTTGGGATTTAACTATTGGGCCATTGATTTTATGTGGACTAGCAATATAACTCCGACTTAAAAATGTCCTGTTGAGTTTAGATTAAGTTGGGTTGTCTCTAAATTACACAACTCAACTCTCTAGTTATAATAGTAGAGATGATGTATGTAAACTAAAGAAGGTGAATGCGACGAGGTCTAGTGGTTAGCTAGTGAGCAAGAGGTCGGGTGTTCAAGTTCCACATGCTCTGATCCACATGCTCTGATCCCCTATTGTGGGGTGAAAGTGAGTGTGGTAGACATTGTTCAAAAGATATAATCTTTAAATGGACTCCAACTACTTGATGGTCCATTTTAAGCGCTTAAACTTAATTAGAATACAAGATTATACCAAATGATGGTAAAAGAGTATTTATAATCTGTTTTCACTAAATCATGCTCGTAAATGTTATATATTGTATATATTTGAAAGTAGGAACTTCCGAAATTTATATTAGCTTCCATAGAACGTAGTCCCAAGGTGCTCCAACATCATGTGGTTCTGTTTGTCTCTCAACTTCTAACTAGCTTATTCGCAGAATAGTGATATTTACATGTCATAATAAGGTTTTCATGGTTAAGAATAATTTCACCTTTTTAAGTTGCTTTGTAATTGAGTTTTCTTGCAAAATTATCACTAGCACCGTCACATTTACCTGATATCCAGACCCAACCCGGACACATTTACCTGATATCCAGACCCAACCCGGACCCGACATTGGACCCCGATCTATACGGGTCCGGGTCCTAAAATAAGACTCGATGCACTTCCGGGTCCGGGTCCGGGTCCGGGTCCGGGTCCCGGACCCGTTAAAAAATATCCCCAAAAATATGAAATTTGAAATAATAGGGTTATAGGGATATACATGTAAATTGTAATTGTTGAAGATATGTGTAAATATAATATTTATTCATGTACTTAAGTGCAAAAAATGTTGAAACAGTAGGGTATCGGGTGCAAAAATACTTCAGTGCAAATATTTATTCTCCGCTACTGGACCCTACGGGTAGATTTTTTTAATTAGGACCCGGACCCGGACCCGATTCTCGCAAGTCCGGGTCTGCGTCCATTTTTTGGACCCGTCAGGTACCGGGTCCGGGTCCGGGTAGAGGAGGACCCGACCCGATAGCAGCTCTAATTATCACTATCAATATTGAGAGCTAAAGCCATAATTTTGTATGATTAATTAATTAGTGATATTTAAGTCAGCGTAGTTATCAGCTGGCATTCTATTGTTGTGTGTTATAGATGTATAGTGCATGATGCTTCTGTTAGCTGTAAAATATCTTGGAGGCATTCTATTTCACAATATTGTATTTTATAACTTTTAATGTGTGAATGTGTCATGTTACATGCTATCGTGTTTGTGAATCAGTGTCCATTTTGGTGTTGGTTTTTGCATGGCTAGCTTTCCTGTTTCTTCCTTCTTAAATATGCGTCCCTGATCTGGGTTCTCACTAATCAAAAATATTTTGCTCGGGGTGCTGTATTACAGCCTTGGTTGAAACGAGTTAGTTAGATCAGTTGTTGACTAGTGGCTAGATCAGTTGTTAAAATAAACAGCCCACATAATCTAATTGGCTAGATCAGTTGTTGACCTAGATTGAGACATAAACTCACGAGTTCAATAAATTTTTGTACCTTAAAGCTGTTTATTTTGTAATAGAAGAAGCAGTTTTGAAACACATGATTGTGATTGAAACTGGGAGTGTAGCTGATCTCCCCCATTTGGAAGATTAAGCTGTGTTTTATAAGGTTTAAAATATCTGAACAGACTGATATTAGTTGTTAATTACATTACACCCTAATTTTGTCGACTGTGGTCCCTTGTTCGTAATAATAGTAAAGGAATATCTTTTCTCACACCTTTGTGGTTCCCAAGATACCCAAGCCTTTGAGCATTCACATATTGTTCTTGGTCAAACTCTTGACTCCCTGCCCACAACAAAGTAGACGTTCTCACCTTTAAGCTTTTTGTAACATGATAGATTTCATCAGTAGTTAGATAAAGACTACAAAATGTTGTGAATAGTGGAAACAGATATCTTAGATTCTTCAGATTTCAGCAACTACCTTCACATCAACCCCTCCATCATGAATAAATGAGTTGCCACTCACTTGCATAATGTGAAGGGTTGAACAGGATGCACAAAATAAGAGAAAGAACCAAATATTCTTGCATTTTTGTAACTTGTTCTTTGATGCTACTGAAATTGGCAGAACCTGGTGAATAAGCTTTTCTTGCTGCTGCTTTCCTGTTCGATATAAATGATTCATAGCATAAGTTTAACATAGAATATCTTCTTATAGATACTTGTTAATGGTTTTCTAAATTTCCACTAAAGCAAATTACATGCTATTTCAGATTTGTTTTAAATCTGTGTGGCGTATTTATTGTTAGAAAATCGAGTATAACCGTTTTCATTTTCACTGTCATGTCTATTCTTTTTCTTTTTCTTAATGTGGTAAATCTGAGTTCTGGAGGAATCGTAAACATTGATTTGATTTAGTCTGAGATTTATAGTCCTCATTTCATATTTCTTTTACAGGCCTTTTTCACAGAAAGCATTTTAGAGTGCCTAAAGGAGCCATAGCTACATCCTTTACATGCAGCAAATGCAAGGACACAAAAAGCATGAATGTGAAAGCCAAGGGCATCAAAAGCAAGGACACAAAAAGCATGAATGTCAAAGACAAGGCCATCAAAAGCAAGAAATTGAAAGGCAAGGATGTGAAAATGATTGACGTAAATGACAATGAAGTGATAAGCAGGAATGAAAAAGATAAGGACAAAAAAGCTGTGAAAGGAAAATACAAAAACGTCAAAAACACAAACGCCAGGATCCAGGATACGAAAAGCAGTAATATCAATGACAAGGGCAGAAGAAATGTGAAGATAAAACCAATCCAGTTAAGAAGAAGCTTGAGAGTAAGGGCTCAGGGGCATAAAATAGTGTTGATAATAAAAAATATCTCAAAAGGTAAGAGGTCTCAGGCCACATCAATGAACCAGCAGCAAGGTTTGGATAAAAGTAAAGAGAAGTTTAATGGCCTTAACAGAAGCAAAAAAGGTAATTCTAAAACAGGAAGGTCAGAAAATTTTCAAAATTGGATCATCTGGCCGAAGAGGAAGAGATCTGCTGTGCATTATTCTTATTGGCTGAATGGGCTCTGCTGGACCCACAAACCAGTTACTGAACTGCAAAGGTCTACACAAAGAATAGTTTTTCCCCCTTTCCAACATATGGTAGACACTGATTTGAAACCATTGTGCTCTTTATGCCTTAAAGAGTACAGTCCTGGAGTTATTTATCTTCGTTGCGAAAAATGTCAAGGTAAATGTTTCTTGGATATTTCCATGTTTTTCTGTTTATTCATATGCCTCATTATTTGAGATGGATCGCTAAAATTCATGGGATTTAGATCATTGCCTTCAAACCAATATGTATAATTTTTGGCTGTTGTGCAAAGAATATCTAGTTTTTCATGAGAATTACCCTTCTTTACTCTATTGTTCTTTTTTCTGTATTTATAGTGGAAAGGTTTCCAATACATTTGCAATTTTTAGTACCCTAGAATGTGTCATGAGTACCATCATGTTTCTAAAAATTGTCACTTTTTTGGGATAATTTAATGACTGAATACATGTTTACTATAAAATTTGAGTCAAGCATCTCCATGATTTTAACATCACAGTTTTGTCGCTCTAATCACTTCTGTAAACAGTTGGTGTTCAATGCAGGAAAAAGTTTAGGTTTTAAATGCAGAATGATAAGATAGCAGAATGTTAAGTTAGTGAACGTGATGATATTATATCAATAGTTTTGGAAACGGAAACAAAATCAGTTTTGGATAACTATTTTATCATTTATGATTTTTTTTCTCTTACTCTTCTCTTTTTCCAGGATTCTATTGAAAATTTGCTCAAAACTATCTTATTTTGCCTGTCAAATGCAGATTGGTTTCATGGAGATGCCTTTTGCCTTACTGCTGAGAATATTAATAATTTGATTGGATTTAGATGTCACAATTGCCGCATGAGAAGTGCACCTGTATGCCCATTCGTGGAAAATGCATTAGTTGGTGATGTTGGCTTAGATTTTGACCATGAAACTGAATTAAATGTTGTTAACCATGACCATCAAAACAGTGAAGACAAGCTCTGCGATGGTTTTACGGTTCTCAATGAAGGCTTTTTAAATGAGGAACAAAATGAAGAACAGCGAGACAATACATTTGTTGTGAATCAAAACGAGGATCATTTGGATGAGGTGGAAGATGTTCTTTTTTACCTAGAGGAGGAGCTTGATTCTAACCCTCAAACCTTATCAACCAATGGAAAAATTGCAGGCGTTGAAAACATGAGCAATGAGAAAAATACTCGTGGTGGGTCAACCGAAATTTTCTTTCAGAGTCTGAACCATCTTGATGAAAATGATAGGACTAATGTTCCTGTTCTCTCTGAAGAGGGATCTTCTTTGTATGCTAGAACTTCATCCGCAGATGTGGGTGGTTTGCAGTCACTGCAGCAACTAGAAGAGAATTTACCTTCTATGAAAAATGAGAAGGGAATTGAAGTAGGGCCATTGCTATGTGAGCCTGGGGATGGCTTTTGTAGAATCACTGGAGTTCCTGATTCACAAGTTATCGATCAGCACAGTGATTCCAATGTTCCGAACCCACAGATAGCCGCACTGACACCCAGCTCGGATGAAGTTGAAGTGGCCAAAACTTAACCCTTTGGTATGTTACCACATTCTGTGTAGAAGGTCTTTCCTTATCTTGTGCAAATCCATGTTCCATTTTGATATTGATTTTCATGAATTACAAAAAATGTATAGTTTATGCTTTTTTCATGATTTTTGGTTTGATATGCCTGCAACCTGACTCTCTTTGTGCATTGGTTTATTGCACTGAACCAATGACTAGGTATCGTGAAGTACTTTTGACATGTAATTGTCTCTAAGTTTGCTTCAGAGTTATCCTCTTTTACTTTAAGCCTTAAATTGATTTTTTTTACTTCTACATTTGTTTCTTATTATCTTTTTTCCCTTGCACATATTGCAGCTTCAACAGTGTTAAGTAACTCCAAACTCCTAAGTTTTTGATGACGTGATAATCTTGAAGAGCCTGATTTCAGAAGTAGTTCCTAGTGAACTTGCTGCTGTAAGCTGCCAAGTTAGTGTATGTGGTGGCCATCATAACTTCGAAAAAAGTCCTCCACAACAATATCAATGTTAGTATTGTTCTTTTCCATTGCTGCGCATCTGTGTGGTGGTTGAATTCCATCACATTATTTGTTTGCTGCAATTTATTTCTAAATTTACATTGTGCTTCAACCGATGGTGATACAATTAGTATGTTTAAACTGCTATTATTTAACTTCTTTTTTACTTAATTCATTCAACCTTTTTTTATTCTCTGCATTATATAATAATTTATGACACTTTTTTATGTCTGATAGTTTCACTTTAAGCAGACCAACCACAATGCATTTAGATAATATCTTATGACAAGCTATTCAAACGGCTGTAGAACCAACCACCACGATGTGGCTTTAAATTGATAAGGCTAACAGCTCCGTCACATATTGTTGATTGTCCTAAATGTTAATGACAGTATGTTTGAACTGTTTTGGTTGTTGCTGCTTTGGTATGGGTTTTGAGTCTGTGCAACTTTTTTGCACATTGAATAATCTTGCAATTATCCACTCCCAAAGTGTGATGGAACTGCCGGTGCAGAAATTGCAGTTCCAACTATTTGGTTGAGTTGCTATTGTAATTGCAAGTGGAAGAATGGGGACGCTGCCATTATATTTCAGTTGAAACTCGAGGGAATCCTGCAATTTTGGTTGGTTGAGGCCCTACCACTGGATTAGAGTTGCATCTAATCGAATATTGTTGGTTGCAGTGAAACAAACAACCCAATATCCATTTAGTTTTGATTGGGCTTCTAGTGGTAGTTCTGCTTTGAAAGCTAAGTGGGTCATTGAACTTGTTTTTCTCCCACTGCTAGGGTTTGAACAGGTCCAGGTTTCGGTTCTGCCTTGCCAAACCCATGTCCTGGCCTAGGCCTGTTGTGATCCTTGAGACTATGTCGGAACCTGTGTTCTTCTGCTCAAATCAGCCAGTGTCTTACAGGACGACTACACTAGTTCCTTTGTAAGTCAATACAATCACCCCTTAGCGGGCTAAACCATGTATACATTCACATAGACATAGAACACTTGTCGATATTGAAAAAACAAAAATTGTTTCCAAAAAAAGCACACTACTGTGTTTAACTACTTAGCCTTCTATAAATCGTTCGGAAAACACTACTAGATTACTAGTCGAGGTGTGCTTTTAAATAAAAGCAACCTAATGATAGTCTCTGATCCCAAATTCAAGCCCTGCTAATACTACTGATTAGATACTCTTTTTCCATACATTTGAGTACATGGAATCTACAATGGCTCTTACATGTATAAGTTTGTCTTATATAGCACTTCTGTTAGGTCTTATCAGTAGGCTTTGTTTGGATGGGCCATGGACCAGGTATGTGCTCGGCATAGCCTAACTCAAACCTGACCAGAAATTTGTGGGCCTTCTTTCTTACACTCATACCAGGCCCAGATGGCCGACCCAAATTGTTGGGATGATTTCATCTTGCTTGTGTTGTTTAGCCTATCATATGGGTGAATGCTAAACCAAGGCTTCAGAATATGAACCATGGTAGGTAAGGCTAAATTCAAAATCCGATTGGATGGGAGAAACATATGTGCTGATGTTTACTAGCAGGATGTTACCAAATGATATTAACACTGCTAGTAATATGCAACATGGACATGAGGGGCAAGCCCGTATGCACAAACCCGATACTAAGCGCAAAGACAGCAGAACATCTTGGACAGGTTACCTGTATCTGCTTCGATTGCACCCTTACGCATGGTGCTTTTGGCACACAATGCAAGTGCGTGGATCTGTGGTTAGATGTCCGAATCTGCAAACAATTGCACAAATCAACAATTTAGACACTTTATTGGATCAAGTGCATGATTCTGTAGCCCGATCCATGATTTTTTAGATAAGTGCAGAAAATCTATGACGAACAATGGTTTATGTCAAGTGAGTAAATTTGTTAATTGATGCAGGTGCACAAATGAATGAAAGGTGCATGAATCTATATGATATGAAAACACTGATTTAGGTCAAGTGAACAAATTTATGAATTGATGCAGATGCACAAATCTATGGAAGGTGCATGAATTTGTGAATTTATGTATATATTTGTGAACAGATGCACAAAGCTATGAAAATACTTGCCATCTAGATGACAATGTATGGACCAGGTAAAAGGTGTCTTTATCCAAAAGATGTAATCTTCTCGTCCACAATAAAAGTAGCCAGCCTTTCGCAAATGTATATAGTCCAAAATTTATAGTCTTTCTGTTCCTATTGCCTTTTATTACCCTTACGATGTGTTGGTGTGGTTTTAGATTTCAGCCAACATTCAACAACAAAGAAATATTTGCGGACCTGGATTATTTTGAGTGGGCAAATTTGGGGCAACCCCTTTGTAGAATAAGGCATATATATTGTCTTAAGAATAAATGGAGTTTGATTATTCGATTCAGTTTACTCCAGTCTTTCGACTCTTTCCTTGGGCTATCTACCATTTATAGCCCACCAGATTTCTAACAACCTCAAGACAATATTTTACCGAACAAATTCATTAAACCTAGTCAAATTCCCCTTTAAGTGAACTTCGGAAATTTGAGTAGGATATTCACATGTTTGAAGATTGCAAGGAAGGTGATTTCTTGCTAATCTGTTAAATGCCAATAAGCGATGCACTATGCTCATTGAAAGAGAAGCTCGGAAAAGTTGATAAGATTTATGATGTCTGCAGATGCAAGATGACTTCCTATGCAAGGTCTAGATCCTCAACAGTCTCACATGCAAATTGTATGACATCTACTGATGTAAATTTGGAGTATCTACTCCCGAAGAGCTTTTTGTAAGGCGTAAAATAACAAATGGAAAATTGAGGAAGCGGGCAATAAGAATTTCCGAATTGGTAAGTTCTGTTAAAAGATGGGCACTTGTGCACGTGTTCTATGGTTGTAAAGTTACCACTCTCTCGAAAAGATAAAGGAGCATATCATGATTGTGACTATGCGAGAGTTGGTAAAAAGATATCTACATTGAAGAGAACTTTCAAAATTTGTATAAACTCGAAATGTAAACAAAAGAACCAATAGGCTCTTGTCAGAAAAATAATGCTCAAGAATTGGCAAAAAAACAGGACATGACCGGAAGAATGGTCACTCCAATAAAAACAAAAGCAAGGCCACTATAAACCACAGCACAAGAATTAAATTCTCATTGAAAGCTATGAAAAAGTTGCTAATGCCTAAGAGTTCTACATAGGAAAAGAGATCTAAATGGATGTTCTTTCATGTTCATGACACTAGAAAAAGTCTACGACATTGAACAATTTTGTGAACATGTTACCTGGTATTATTTAAAATTGAGACCAATTTTCTGTCAAAAGGAGGCGCTAACTGCTTATGTTGGTAAAGGATAAATGCATGAATTTGTGAATAGATGCACAAACCTATGGACAGGTGCATGAATCTGCGGACAAGTGTATGCATTTGTAAACAGTTTCATGAGTTTGTGAATAGAGCTAAAGTTCGTGAACATTTGCACGAGGCTATAAGCGAACAGGTATTTGGATCCAGTGAACTTACTTGAATCTTTAAATAGATCGCTTGACTTGGTGTTGGTACTATTGATTCTTCATTTGTATGTGTGGGGGGGGGGGGGGGGGGGGTGGGGGGGGGGGGGGGGGGTCATCGAAATGAAAGAGGGTTTTGAAGGAAAGAAAGTATCTTATTTTGAATTAGGTGATTTTAAGGATAAAATAAATTGAGCGAGAAATTGAGAGCGAGAGAAACACATCTGTTAAAGTAGTCAAGGAGGAAGAAAAAGGGAAAAGAGAGAGAGTGAATGAATGAGTGTGTGCGTGCCCGCACGCGTTAGCAGCATAAAATGCAAAAAAGATAGTGTTGAGGTGGGGTATTGGGATAACATTCTATATTTTTTGGGGTTCCAATTTGGTTTGACATGTTTGGGGCCAGATTTGGTTTGGTTTCTCATTTGGTCTGGACTAGTCTTGACTTAATCAAGTAAGGATATGTTTTGATCGGGTCTTATTCAACTTAATCAAGATTTTTCTAATAACTATAGATGGAAACAAATTTTTAAGAAACATAATTAATTTTGAGTCAAAAAGAAAATCATAATTAATAATTACATATTATTTTTAAGAGAATCCATGTTAAGTTGAGGTGGGGCTTTGGGATAACATTCTATAATCTTTGGGGCTTCAATTTGGTTTGGCATGTTTGGGGCCACATTGGTTTGGTTTGGTTTGGTTTTTCATTTGGTATGGACTAGTCTTAACTTAATCAAGTAAGGCTATGTTTTGATCGGGTCTTATTCAACTTAATCAAGATTTTTCTAATAACTATCGATGGAAACAAAATTTTAAGAAACATAATTAATTTTGAGTAAAAAAGAAAATCATAATTTTTCTAGTAACTATAGGTGGAAACAAAATTTTAAGAAACATAATTAATTTTGAGTAAAAAGAAATCATAATTAATAATTACATATTATTTTTTGAGAATCCATGTTAAGTCTCTCTTTTTATTTTTATGGTTACTCTTTAAGGTTCTATATGTACATAGTATGATAGTATACATGTGTGCTATATATATTAAAATAACTACAAAACAAAGAACTCGTCGGATTAGGAAAGCCCTAAGTGAAATATATATTGCGAGAATGAGGATCCTATTTGGGAAAGCATTGAATTGTGACTTATATGTGTATGGTCTTAATTACACTTCTAATCAATTTCATTTAAGTGAAATTATTATTCACTAATACATTTCTATTTAGAGATTCGGTAAAAATGAAAATAATAATTATATATATGTTAAATGTTAAATGTGAAAAATATATTTAAATTGATCAATTAATTCCTAAAATATAATTAACATAGTAAATTTTGTTATCGGAAATGAATATTATTTTATTAAAAAATAGCAATACAAAAACAACATTGTTTTAAAAAGCTAAAAAAATATACACTTTAGCATTCAGCAGCAAGGCAACAGTTAATTTAGGAAAAGTTGTTAGAAAAGCTGAAGGAATTGATGTTGCAGAACGCCATCCAAATAAGAGCTAAAAAGCGCGCGCTTAAGTGGATCAAAGATGCTTTAGCATCATTTTGGGTTTTACTAAAATCGTTGTTTTGTTAATTTCCTTACCCATTTCTACCTGACCTGTACACTATACTTAAATACACCTACTCCAAACGCCATAATCATCTATATCAAAAATAGATTTACGCTTTTTTTTGGCTTAAGTGTTGGTCCACCGCTTCAGAAATCTTGCAAAATCTGATACAATGATTTGATACCGCCGATTTGGCTGATACCCTTTCTGAAACCACGGATTTTGGCAAACTGATACCTTTCCCAATCTGAGATTTTGAATCTTGACTGGTTTTGATCAATGCATGAATTTGTGAATGGATACACGAGCCTAGAAATAGGTGCATGAGCTTGTGAACTGATCATAAGTTCAAAAAGCGGCAACCTATTTTGCTTGTGGAAAAATGCGAAAAAGGCAGTATGCTATTTCTTAATTTAAAAAATATTTTTAAAATACAAATAAATATGAATTTGTCTTCACTCTTCAATACTACCTAGTAAGAAGTACTACCTAATTGAGTAATTGCTACATATTTTTTTATATATATCATATTCAGTTCTATTAGCAACTTAATTAATTACTATGTAAAATCATATCCAGTCACATATAATCAAGTATATAGAGATATATGTAAAGAACTAGACTCTAGATAAACAATTAATTTTGAATCTAACCACTTTCTGAATAGGATCTTGAAAATTAATTTGTCCACACTCTTCAATACTACCAATTATCAGGTAATAATTTAAGTAGTAACTAATTAAGTAATTACTATATAAAATATTCAGTTCTATTTGCAAGTTAATATATTTCGAATTTTGCTTTATAATCATATTTAGTTTTGAACACATTATTATTTCAACAAATAATTTGATATACTTTGTCAACTATAGTAGTAATAATAAGAAGAATAAAGAGATTCTATAGGGACCCTCTAGGAAATTTTCCTAGAGGGAAACTGACGTGGCATGCATTTATAGATTGTGATTACCAAATTTGTATAATACCCCCTCCAATTAATGACAATTTTGTAAAATGTAGTGGTCTCAACTAATAAATGCATGTGATGTCAGCTTTCCTTGGGAAAATTCCCTGGCGGGGTCCCTCTAGCAAATTTCTTAGAGGGCCCCTCTAGGATCCTTTTTCTCCAATAATATAATAAGAATAAAAATAATAATAAACAAAGGAAGAGATGAAGAGGAGAAGATTATTTGTACCTTACATCGAAGAAGTGGAAGGAAGAAGGGGCAACAAGAAGTTGAAGTCGGAGGGAGAAGCAGTGGGAAAGGGGAGAGGAATTAGTGAAGCAGAAGAAGCCGCAAGTCATTCTTTAGAATTCACATTGGCGTGGTGCTAGAAGAGAAATTGGAGATTAGGGCATACCGAAGGGGGAGAGAAAATATTTATATATCTGGTATGGTCGGGGAAAATTGCAAAATTTTCACCCATTTTGGCTCGGCTTAAGCATTTTAAAAACCGCTTTAGCCCTGGATCAGCAATTTAACATGGTTTTTAACGTTTGTAGTCGCTTTTTACAAAATGTTTTTTCTCGTTTCATCAGATTTCCGCATTTACTAACGCTTCTCAATTCCATGAACATTGCTCTATGATACAAACAAGCAGTTATTTGGATCTAGTGCATGAATCTGATAACTGAAACGTGAATCTTGAAATAGACACTTGTTTTGATCAAATGGATGAATTAATGGTCAGATGCACAAACCTATGAAGAGGTGCATGAATCTTCGGACAAGTGTATGTATTGTCTTAAGGATAGAGGAAATCTGAATTCTTCGATTTGTGTTACTAACTAGATTCCCACCATTTATAGACCACCAAATTTTTAACGGTTGAAGAGTCCCAACATCAGTCTCTATCAAAAATGTAAAAAATGCTCGACTTCACCTACATTGAGGTTTGCCTACTAGACTTGCAAGCCAAGTTGAGATTTCTTATGACCATTGTTTAAAGTGAAAGGCATCAAATCATGTCCATAGCATTATAGCTAGAGCGATGAAAACACGTCCCTATAGAAGCCCGCAGTTGTTGACTACCAATTCCATGGACCTTCTTGTAGCGGTTTGCATAGATCTTCGACTGCATCGAAATTAAAAGAAGCCTTATCAGGAGAGGAAATCATTCGCAATCCCATGCTGTACTTTGCATGAAAGGACGCAGGAGAGAAAATACTTAGCTTAAAGCTTATTTGAGCTTTTTCTTCGCATCACATTTATATTGCTGGTTGATGCAACTACCAAGTCTTCCTTGCAAGATCTTATAGCAGTAACAGTAAAGAAATAGGCCCCGTCTATTTTGAGCAAGTGTAGTTTGAAATCCAAGGGTAATTACTTAGTTTGAAATCTAAAATGCCTTCTCATGGGCCCTTATCAAAGAGAGATCAATTTATAGCTATCTCCTTCAAAAACAATATAATTTTTGCTAGGAATTCAAGAATAATATATACTGTGTTGTATTTTTTGCTTCTTCCCATTTTGCAATGAATTTCGGGCACCGACAATAATAATAATTTATCTTCTGTAAATTACTTGGCGTAAAGATGTGTGCACTACATTTTGTGCACTTTAAATACTCCACTACATATACACTGTATATGTCATATTCTTATTACTCCTTTGGGTTTCTAGATGTTCTTTTTCTGCATTGAGCATGTGAACAAGATAGCGGATCCCTCATAGCGTAACAAAATGGTGATGATAGCATTACACTTATAGGGTCTTAGTGGGGGCGTTATACATATCCTCTAGCGGTTCCCCGATGTGTGCATGAAAGGGACTGATGAATCTATTGGCTGTTGGTACCTTCAATTTATTATATTTATGCTTGTAATTTTAGTTTCCTAACTACCATTTCGTTTATGCGTCATAATGCTTTTATTGTTCTGACGGGATTTATTTTCTTTGCAGTCTTACAGAGAATGGGAGTGGAAAATTTGATGCGTGGTTGATTCTGGAATGAGGTTAAGTAATTGCGCATTTAGTAGCAAGTTTGCTTACAGTACCAGACTTTGAGATATTAAGTATTGATTTATATGGCAAGATTTCCATAACAAAGGGCATGATCCTCTTACTACCCGTACATTGGCTTGTCATAAAATGTTTGAGAATTTCACTCGCACCTGTAGAAACCGGATTGCTAAAGCTGATCAAAGGATTGACTCTGACTGTGCTGACCTATACATGTGGCATCTTCATTTTTTTCTCTTTTCCTAATTTTATTGACGGAATGCAGGTTTCTTGTCGAGTTAATGTTGTGTAAAGGGAAGTTAGACGAGCAATGTTTTTTCTGATGAGGGTGGGGAACTCTTCTCTAGGACTGAGTCGGTGAGGCTGAGGTTAATGTATTTCGTCTTGTATCATTATTATATCAATGTCCAAATCTTGTTATTGTTCTTGTTACTATAATTATTAAAATAAAATGAAAGTTCATTTTGCATCTGAAATTGGTCATGGCCCCTATTATGGCATAGATGTTAGTTTCGATGTTAGTTTGGAAATGAAGTAATGAATGGTTGTCATTATATATCTATATGATAATTTGGAAACATGTTCATTCTTGCTGTCATTCTTGCCATCGCTATGAACATTCATTAGGTTACCCCATGTATTGAGCACTTCTTGGTTTTAAGAGATTTTGGAGGTGTGCATATGTTTTAATGATTGGTAGATTGTGTCGGATCCTCTCTTGTTACAGATGTACTTCAGAATTTTTCCGAATATAATTTGCGGGATTTTGATGCTAGCAAGTTTTTAGTAAAGAACTGCGTGCACTGCATGTTGGTATAATCTCGTCTCTTCCCCTATTCCTAATCCTAGTTTTACCCTTAGTCCCCCCCCCCCCCCTCTCAAAAAGCACTTTCAAGTTTCAACCATCTCCATTTTTTCTCACCCCTCACCTTCCCTAGTAGGCAAGCATCTTCTCCAGTGTCCATGATCCACAAACCCAACCCCTCATATTTTATTTCAACACAGTTTCCTCATCGACCTTTTGACTAGACCGCATCACCTCCATTGCATTTTGTAGGGATGGCGAATGGGTCGAGTGGGCCGGGCTCGGCCCAATCCGTACGGGTTGGCACGAATAGTTCGCAGGCTCGGGCCGGGTGCCCACTTATCCGGGCCGGGCTGAAATTTCGATTGGGTGGCCTGCCCAACCCGTGAACCCTTTAGGGTTCAACCCGGGTTGGGCCGGGTCGACCCGCGGGTTGGCCAGTTTATATAAGGTTAGAAATTTTTTTTTTTGGTTTTTTTTTTAGCTTAAAATAATAATAATAATAATAATACTAATAATACTAAGTAAGTAATAATACTAATAAACAATAAAAATCGTAATAATAATAATAAGATTGAAAGAGTGAAATTGACAACAAATTTTGAAATATTATTCATATGAATTTAACTTATACAATTTTAACAATTAATAATGAAATGAAGAATTCAATTCACAAATAAGTTTTATACAATAACATATTTCTTATATACAATTTTATGTTGAGTACAAGTTTTCTAATTTAACATAACAAGCTTTGCTATTGTTGTTGTTGTTGTTGTTGTTGTTGTTCTTCGGGCGAGTTGCTCCCACTTGTGGACGTTGATAGTGTTTTCCCTTGTGTCCTATCTTCAGCCTTCAGCCAGTCTTCTGTGCAAACGAGCATCTCTAATGTGTCGGGCTTCATGCGATTCCTGTAATCAGATAGAACCCTGCCACTTGTAGAAAATGCACTCTCAGAAGCAACTGTAGAGACAGGAGGAGTTAGTAAATCTTTACCCATAATTGAGAGAATACTAAAAGTGTGTTCATGTTCTTTCCACCATTGTAAAATATCTAGTGGGGAAATAGTAGGCTCAGAATCTTGTTGGTTATACCAATTTAATTCATTTGGTTGATTAGTCCTAGGTTTTTTTGATTGAATTTGTTCAAGTAAATTAAATGTTCTATCACCAATTTTACTTTTACCCTTACCTTTAGAACTACCAGAAGAAGAACTAACTACAGAAGTTGTACTACTAGAAGCAAAACGTCTATCATAATAATCTTACAAGTTATTTAACGTAGATTCAAACTGAACTAAAAAAGTAGCCCAATCAATTGTTAATTCTACATTTACCTCTAAATATCCAAAAAATATTTCTATCAAATTCTTCGTACCTTCTAATTTGATACAAGGATCCATAACAGTAGCAACACAAATCAACATCGGAGGAGAAAAATAATACTTCAAAAAATTTTGAAATGCAGGTTTTACAATCTCACTAACATTGATATCATTTAACATTTCGTTAAATGTTTGCATCATGCTAACTAATTCAATAAAAATGCTACTAGAAGTAGATTCATATGTTTTTGAAAATTTTAAAGTTGCGGTTTTAAAAGGTTCTAAAAATTTCAACAAAGATTCGGCAAAAAACCAATCGGGGGGTCATTTCAAAATTCTGCATATTTTTTGCGATACAAAAATCATTTACAACTGCTTTATATTCGGTGACAACATTTAGTAAATCAAAAGTAGAATTTCATCGGTGTCTAACATCCTTTGGAAATCTTCTAAAAGGAACATTTCTACCCTATACCAAGCTTTCCATTATTGTAAAATGCTTGGACTTAATGCAATGAAATGTACACAATTCCTAATTTTTACTATATATGGATCAGCTATTCTTAATGCATCTTGAACACATAAATTTATAATATGACATGTACATCTAACATGAAAAATATTGTCAGATGGAGGGTTTAATACAGATTTTAAAGTAGTAATTGCTACATTGTTGTTAGATGCATTATCAAAACTAATAGCCATAATTTTATTGCGTATATGAAAAACATCACAAATTTCTATAATACGATTTGCTATTTCAGCGCCACTATTGGGATATGGCAACGCCGCAAGTGATATGATTCTTTTTTGAAGAATCCAATCATTGTCGATCCAATGACAGGTTATTCCCATCGTTGAAATATTGTTGACACTCGTCCAACAATCCGAAGTTAAACTAACCCTACAAGTTAAACTCCATAAAATTGCAATCAAAGCATCCTTCATTTCAATGTACATTTTAAAACAATCCGATTTGCAAGTATTTCTCGGAATTTTTTTAAAATGAGGGTTTAAGGCCGTTTGATTAAAATTTTCCAAGTTCCTACTATCGGGATAGAAAAATGGTAACTCTTCCTTAATAACTAATCGGGCCATTTCCCGACGAACAAGATCGGGATCATAAGGGTGGCTATCAACTAGACCGGTCCTAGGGTTGATTTTTTGTTGGCCTTGTATTTGATCAAGAAGTTCTTTATGGTTATGTTGGATGTGCCTACTAATTGTACCGGTGCCGTCACCCCTCTTGAATTTGTATGTTTTACCACATGTTTTTCAAACTTTCAAACCTATACCCGGAGTATGTTCGTCCGGGATATAATCATAAAACTTATGCCAATCGCTAGTTTCTCCTCTACTTTTTCTACTACTACGGGGTTGTGTTGTTTCGGTTGGTTGTTGTTCTTCTTCTTCTTCTTCCAAATGTATGTCACCTACAACTACGTCGTGTGTACCCCATTGTTCCATAGGAGGATCATGGTATTCTTGGGCGGGCTCACTAGTTGGAACAATTGGTGGCCTATGTGAAGAGGAGTACGAATCTTGTCCGCTACGACCGCTACCGCGTGATCTAGACATAATGTAGTAATGTGCTAAAGTAACGTATGTAAAAAAAAATACAATGTAGGAATGGTGAATTATACAAAAAAATCTTAAAAACAAGAGGGTTGAGATAGAGAAGTTCAAAAAACGAACAATAATTTTAACTACAACGCAAAAAAATATAACGAGAGAGGTATGGAATTTTGATACCGTTCACCGTGGAATACGCGTATATAAAAAAACGTGAAAATAAGAATAGAATAGAAAAGATTGAGGAGCGCTTTGCTGATTCCGCAATTGAAGAGTTGAGGAGAGCTTGAAGTAGATTTGACGAGGGTTGAAGAGAGTTGAAGACGTTGAATTTTGATTCCGATACGATCGAAATTTGATCGTGTATATGCCTCGTTGTACACTTGTTTGATGAATACTACAATTGTTGAAAAATTCTTTACAAATGATGTATAACAGTAGAGAGAGTAAGAGAGTGAGGTGTGATTTTTTATGAGATTTTTGAGGGTATTTATAGGCTCAAAATGTGGGAAAAAACAAAAAAAACCCAAAAAAAAAAACAAAATAACGGCTCAAAGAGCCGTTCGGAACGGCTCTGGACAGAGGGGGGTTTTTTTTCGACCGTTCGACCCGAACGGGTCGGAACCCACGGGTCGACCCGTGGGTTGGCGGGTTGAATTCGCGAGTTTAACGGGTTCGTGGGCCGGGTTTCGCGGGTTCAATTCGCTTTATTTGCGACCCGGGTCGACCCGGTACTGTTCACCGGGTTCGACCCGAACCCGCCAAGTAGCTAACCGGACCGGATTCGCGGGCCGGGTCGCGGGTGGGTCGCCGATTGACCCGGCCCAGTTGCCATCCCTAGCATTCTGACATTTCTTAATTTCCATGCATTCTCAAGGGTGCGTCACAATCTATGACAGTTTCAAAATCTATAAATATTTCAAAGGTGCCATCTGGATGTTGAAGAATATTGCAAGGAGAATTTAGTATTAAACAATGTATAATTCTATCATCACTCCATGCTTTACCGCATATTTATGAGCAAGAGCAAGACAAACCCTATTAACATTCATTTTCACCCTCAACCCCCTGCGACTACGGCGGGCGTAGCCGCCGCCTCTCCAACCAAAGCCTCGGCTCGTGCTCAGGCCATCCGCAACGTCGTCACTGGCCTCCTCTTCGGTGCCGGAAATGGCGCCATCGCCGCAGCCACCATGTCCACGCCCTCGTTGCCTATCACAGCAATCTGCAGCTACGATTTGGATTACAAGGTGTTGGTTGTGTGCGAAGAAGTCGGGGTTTGTGATGATGGCAGAGTCGGAGTAAGAGGCCGGAGCTCGTGCACAGTTTTGTTGGGGAGTGATTGAATTGGGCAGCAGCAGCATTCAAGTTCCTTCACCTGACGGGCACAGTCTTCGAGGCAGCATTGCCATTACGCCCTCAACATTGAACCTAACATCCAACACCACTTCCCGTTATGGCGAGAGGAGAAGGTAATGCTTCGGTATATTCAGTATGTTGTGATTTATTTTGGGTTTTTTGCTTGAGAGAGAAAGTGAGTGAAGATGTTGCTCCTCACTACTTTATGTTGGTGTATGTCTGTGTATGTGAGAATTCATTGGAGAGAGCAAGTGCGTGAGAGGCGAAGGTATCATTTTCACGACTCTCTTGGTTGAGGTGAGTGTGATGTTTACACGATTGTGGGAGAAGAGGAGAAGGTCAGGTTCGGCGGTTGTCAAAATCTCGCTTGACTCGCTTTCGGTGGGTGTGCGTCTGCTGTGGAAGCGGGGCACGAAGGTAAGCTAACGTACAAACAATTGATGGACCGAGCACTGTGATTGGGCCCAAGATGGGGTCCATTACAGTTTTTGAGGATATGACGCGATGGGACCTCCTTGATAGTGGTAAAGACTGTCGATTTATCGGCCCACCCTCTAGGGTTTGTTAGAGGAATCTCTTGTTGTTTGTATGATCTTTACAAATCATGTTGCTTTATGTTTTATTTCATGTTTGTAGTTGGTACTTTGGTCCAGTTTTCTGAGTTTGTTTTGTTAATTCCTAATTAATGAAACATGATGACTATATTCCACATTTTTCTTTAAAAAAATAAAAAAAAATCATTTTCACTATGATGTTTTGACTGGTAGGCGTTGACATATAAATACCATGAGACTCGACTAACATATGATAATTTCTAACATCCCAATTGATTCTGTCCTAACCTTATGACAGTATAAAAATGTTGGAGCTCCACCCAAAGTTTATGAAGCCTTGTCATCGCGTTACAGCTCGACAAAAATCACATTTTAACAGCTGGTTAGCCAAACTATACATCATAACCAATCATCAGAACAAAAGCTCAAAAGAACAGTTTTCCAAACAACCAGAGAAATAACCAACACACAAGTAAACAGTATGCACTGTAAACTCCCAGAGCCAAGACCACTATTAGAATCTGTATCCACATATTTGAGAACCCAAAGTTTCAAGTTTCAACACAAAAACGAGATTCTCAGCACGGACAGGACTTAGTTACATGCAAATAAAGATGAAAATAAAGATGGGTTACTCAAAAAAGAGCACTGGCTCCAGTCATTCTACTAAGAAATTCTTGCATAACAATTCCTGGAATATCTAACGAGCCTAACTGATGCCATTAAGATAACTTGAGGATAATACTGGTCTTCAAAAGCCAAAAGCAGCAGCAAAATCAGTATCAGTAAGTTCCAGTTGATTTCATTGAGCATGGGGATGAGAGGCAATAAAGTCGACTGCAAGGTTGATGGAACTGATCTTGTCTGCTTCATTATCAGGTATTTCGAATCCAAATTCTTCTTCCAAGGCCATGACTATCTCTACTGTATCCAAGCTGTCAAGACCAAGGTCATTTTGAAAATGTGCAGTTGGTGTAACCTGCAGCCATTAGTTACCAAAATTATTAGAGTCCATATTATGTTGGTTACTGTCCACAAAACAGATAAATCTCTGAGCTATTCTGAGATAGTAGGCATGCATACATATCCACAAACATATTATATAAGGAGGGAATATTCGAGGTCCATCAAAAGTTCTGCATATTCATAAGCTAAACTTAAAAGATAATCCAAGTGGCAGTAAAAATAAAAGACTATCAGGACCAAATTTTGGTAATTTCTTATTTGTTCCTACCGCAGTAAGTAACAAGTTTGAAGTGGCTGACTAATAGTTATGTTTATGCTCTCAAGTTTCAACTGTATTAGTAAAAATCAATTAAGTAGAAGTAAACAGGCCATTAGCTAAATTAACTTATAATATGACTTGGAGTTTTTACTCTCAACTTGCGCAGGTTCATAATTTGAAATGAGAAATGACGGCGTTCCTACTCATTCTTCATCCAGATCTATTGCTGCTCAAGTCATTCCACTTCGTCCAACAAGGTCAAAGGATACTGGATGGGAGTATGTTACTGTCCCAATTCCAATGACAAGAATACGATGAAATGCAAGTTATGCGGACATGTAAGCAATGGAGGGGTGAGACATCTCAAGCTCCACATTGCATGTGTTAAGGTAAAGCTAAAGATTCCGACAAGTAGAAGGTTTTGAAAGCTATTGGAGAAGGTAAAAGAAAGAGAGCTTGGTATAAAAAAAAGACTGGCAGATCTTGCAAGAGGAAACTCTATTGTCTCAGCCAGACATCTCAAGCTCCACATTGCATGTGTAAAGGTAAAGCTAAAGATTCAGACAAGTAGAAGGTTTTGAAAGCTATTGGAGACGGTAAAAGAAAGAGAGATTAGTATAAAAAAAAAGACTTTGCAGATCTTGCAAGAGGAAAATTTATTGTCTCGGCCACAAGAAAACGCTCATTAAGCTAGTCAGTTGTCCACCTTCTAAGAGAGCTCATGGTGGAGTTACTCTTGGTCCTATGGATGCATATGCCGCAGAAGATCGAGGGGAAAAATGAAATAAATAAAATGAAAAGATGCTCTTCTAAAAAAGGAGTGGGTACATGATGTCCTAAGAAGAACGGTGGATGAGGGGGTTGATGAGGGTGAGTTTAAAACTGATTCTGATGAGGATGGGTCAGGATGTAGATTTTAGGGCGATTGATGAGCTGGCAAAGGTCTCAACAATGAGCTAGATGATGATAGACGCATCATAACGGCTCATGATTGCTTTGGTTTACTGATAACTATCTAAGGATTTTTTCAAAATGACCCACTTTTTGAAAGTATTTACCAAACTGACCCACTTTAGAAAGTATTTACCAAACTGACCTACTCGCCATCTCAAATAGCGAGTTTGGTGAAAAGACCCTCGCTGTTTGAGATAGCGAGTTTAGTTCTGTGGTTTTCTCCAACACTTGGAATAATCTCGCAAAGATACAAAAGTTTAAAGACAAACTCGCTGACTAAGATAGCGAGTTCATTTGAACTAGGTTGAGTAGGCTCGCTATTTCAGATAGCGTGTAGTTGTACTTATTTTTTCAGAAAAATTTTGAACATGCAATTTATACCTGAAAATGTATATAACTACACTTGCTATCTAAGATAACGAGTTCATTTGAACTAGACTCGCTATCTCAGATAGATAGCGCGAGCGTAGTTGTATTCATTTTTTTTAAAAAAATTTGAACATACAATTTCTACCTGAAATGTATATACTACACTCGCTATATGAGATAGCGAGTATATTTGAACGAAACTCGCTATCTGATAGCGAGTATAGTTGTATTCATTTTTCAGTTCATTTTTCAGAGAAATTTTGAGCATGCAATTTCTACTTGATATGTATATAACTACACTGGCTAACAAGTTCATTTGAACTAGACTCGCTATCTCAGGTAGTGAGTAGATCAGTTTGGTAAATAGTTTCGAACGTGTGTCAGTTCAGTAAATACTTTCAAAAGTGGGTCAGTTTGGTAAATACTTTAAAAAAGTGAGTCATTTTGGGAAAAATTCCTATCTAAGTCTATCTTGCAAACTTTTTAGCGATTCGGTCATTTCAATGTTTTATTTAGATTTCTTCCTTATCTAGTAGTTTTTTTCATGTGCCACTATGTTTTCTTATTTTGAATAAATTGTATGCTACTATGTTTTACAGCATTATTCTTAGCTTCTTTCTTATTAAACTTGACATGTTGGTAATTCATTTACTTGATTACTTGTTATATTTTTTATATCTGTGACTTGTGATTGTTGTGAATAGAGGTAGTCATTGTATGCTACTATGTTTTTATGCATTATTCTTAGATTCTTATTAAACTTGACATGTTGGTAATTCATTTACTTGATTACTTGTTATATTTATAGATCTGCAACTTGTAATTGTTGTGAATAGTGGTAGTAAGTTGTGAATAGAGGTAGTCATTGTTATTTCATCATCATTATTTCTATCTTTCAAATAGGTCCAATCATTTAATAGGCTCGACTGAGGTAATCTCATACTAATTTGTGCCCAATTCTATTAAATTTTCGTTGTAGTACATTATTTGCATGTTATCTTAATTTCCCTTTTCCGAATTTCTCTGATTTTTTACTGAGCTTTAGGAACTAAAATATTATTTAAAAAAATTCAAAAAATAGCAAAGCGCCTAGGCTACACCGCCTCGCGTCACCTGACACACAAAAACATTGATAGGAGGTCCAATAACTCTCTACTTTTAACTCGAGAACATGTGTTAAATTAAAGTTTTTTAACCAATCCATTAACATCAAACCTTATATCTCAGGTGGTGGATACCTAGACCAGGTTGAAACAAACTTTTTTGTCCTAGCTAATGTATCAAATCCGTAACTACCCTACATAAGATGAACTACAAGTCCACATGATCACAACTAGAATGACTCTTTTGCTTTTACATTATATCAATTATCACACAATATAAGTACAATATTCCGAACCAAAATGGATGCACATCACCTTGTACAAAACAAAGTCTCAGACACAAGAATGCAAGAACTTCAAAAAGTTATTCATGATGAGGTTGAGCTGTTTGGAATTCTATTTCCCAAAAAAAGTAAGGTTTTGCCAATCTCAGGTTAGGTTCATTTTCAATGCCTTAAAATGATATACATTGACTCTTGTTTATCGTTAGCAATATACTTGTCAATTAGTGTCCTTTGCATGCAAGGCCACTAAAGGGAGCAATACACTTGTCTATTAGTGTCCATCTCCCTTTAGTGTGTTATGAATGTAAAGTAGAGCTGCACAAATTCAATAAAAGGATTTTTGGTTATTACTCCCCAACAAATTATGAGTTTGTGTACTTATCCCCCAAAAGTCGATATTTGCATATCAATCCCCTAAGTCATAAGTAGTCACCTTTTTAATGATTTGTAACCCTAAACTAAGGTAGGGTGATGACCAAATGACCCTTTCCTCTAGCTTTCCACTAAATTTTAATTACTAAACAAGTCCCACCCCCGGCTCCTTCCTAACCTCTTTGTTGGCTTCATCCATTTTCTCCCCAACCACCAATGCCTCCTTCAACCTCCCTGGCCACCTCTTTGACATCAGCACATCAACCAATTTTTCACTCAGCGACAACGTGCAATCTTCAGGTTTGTTCAAAAAAGTCAACCTCTCCAACAGTTTGATTCCTTCATCCAACACTTTTTCTTTCACATATCTATAGTGAACACCCTGTTTATTAGGTATGTAAATGAGCAGATCGCATAGATCAAATGTTACCAATTTATCATGTTCTGCAATATTTACACCACATTTGATAACATTTCTTACGCTTGGAAATTTGAAACATTTAAAAATCGTAGAGGAAGGGAAACAGGGGAAGGACATGACATGCAAGTTGGCAAACTAAAAGAGAATGAATAGGTTAGGGATTTAAATAGACAGGAGAGAATATGTTCTATCCATTAAGAGAGTTGGGAACAGGGCTTTTAAATATATAAAAAAAGTAACAAGGTCAAAGTGAACGAATTATTCTTTTATCAAAGGGACTATTGAGGGACCCTATATTGTGGGAGATGAATACTTAAATACTAATTTGTCAGGGATTGCCACACTGATAAGTGCAAACCCTTCCCCAAAATAATACATATTAATGAGCCATCAACTACCAACTAGGAGCCAAAAATATCAACGACGACTAGATTGACCAAGTCCGCGGGAGTTGACCACAAACAAATAAACGAGTAAATCAAATTAGCATCCTTTTTCAAAACTATTCTCTTCCAAATAAAATCCAACTATTAAAAAAGGTGAAATTTCAACGATAAACAATAATAAATAATAAAAAAAATACAGAAGTAGATGCATGTTTTTATATGCAATAGGTATTTATCATGAACCTAAACTCAATCATATTTGCCATATTTAAGAAGACCATGTCGATTTTAAGGGTTGAAAGCCAGAACTAGGTAACTTTACAGAAAATTGAAAAAAAACGGCACACAAGCTACCTCCAACATTGGCTTTAAATTTGATGCATACGCCAATTCCTTCTACATTTGCATGAAAGTGACTTCGAATCAACCTACTATTCTCAACCACAACCAATGTTCTAAAAGTCGCTAGGCGGTAGTTAAACAGTCGATGGTGACCTAGCACCTAGACCTTGTAAGCGGGGCCTAGGCGGCTAGGCGCTAGGCGGTTTTTCAATATAATTATAAGAAAATACAACATTGCATAAAATACAAGATATATATCATACTAAAAAAATAACTCAAAAAATTATAAATGAGAATTAGCTCAATAGTAGAGCGCTCGTTTTGCATATTGCCCATTATCAAGATTCCAATGATAGGGACAATAGATATGAGATTTTGAGGATTTGGGAAAAACATGAGCAATTTGGAGGATTTCTGATTTAGGAATTTTGATTTTTTGGGAAGAGGAGAGAGAGAGAAGCACGGGGGTCGGGGGTTTTGAGAATGTGATCATTTACGTGATCCGGTTCACTTAATACAAAAAAAACACCCAGACCCACCTAGGTAGCCAAACCAATTTTTTAAAAGACCCAGGCCCTAAGCGAGTCGGCTGGGGACGGCCTAGTGCCCAAGCGGCCACCTAGGGGAATTTTTTGAACACTGACCACAACCTTCTTGAAATCCATCTCATATAACATAAGTCATCCACAGTTACAAGTGACCACTGTTGAAACCCTCACAAACACAGATAGGGCTAATTAAGATTTCATAATATGTTTAATATGAAATTTCAAAAGGGACTTCTTTTTTATATTAATCATTTATTTATCTTTGACCAAGTCCAACAAGTAGCTATTGTAGACTTTGCTAAACAAACAATCACCTACAGCCAATGGCTCTTCATATCTATATTATAGCTCAATTCTATTTGGAAGTTATGATACATTGAATCCATTATTAATACTACATAATTAAAAACAAGCCACAAGAATTACTCTTTTCTGATTTTATTTTCGCTTCCAAAAATTGTATACTACTACACAAATAAATTGGACTTCCTGGTAAAGCATGGGCAGAACTGTGATCATGGTCATTGTGGACAGGTTGACCAAATCTGCACACTTTGTAAGCTTTTCTCATCATTTACTGCCCAAACCATTGCTCACGTCTTTACTAATCATGTTTGCAAGCTCCATGGCATGCCCAAGAGCATAAAGGCTGTTGAGATGTATTTAAGTTACAAGTGTGGGCAAAAACCTAAGGAATGGGTGAAATAGCTTAGCTGGGCAAAGTTTCGGTACAACACCAACTGACATTCAACTACTAGTGTATCTCCTTTTGAAACATTATTTGGCAGGCCCACTCTTTCTCCAAGCTAACCTGCAAGCTGTAGAGACTGAGTTAACCTCCAGAGATGTTATTCTAAAACATCTCAAAGGCAATATACTGACTACTCAAGAGAGAATGATGGTGTATGCTGATAAAAGAAGAGCATAGAGGGAGTTTGAAGTGGGAGATTTGGTCTTGCTGAGACTACAACCATATAGACAACATACTTTGAAGAGTTCTACCCCTCAGAAACTCTCCACCAAAACTTTTCTTCCTTACAAGGTCGTTGAAAGGATGGGTAAGGTTGCATACAGGCCAGAGCTTCCTCCTAATGCAGCAGTACACCATGTATTCCATGTGTCCAAGTTGAAAAAATGTCATGGCTCTCGTTCTCCTACTACAATGCCCCAAAATACTTATTATTTAATATTGTTTATAATGCATAAGTTAATTAATTAATTTATTTAGTAATAGCCCTTATTTAAATAGAAAGAAATAAGAGATGTTATATTAAGTAGGAGTATTATGCAAAAGACAATTCATATAGGGCTATTTTGTAAATGTGGCTAAAAAGGGGGATTTTTGAAAATAAGGTGCATGACTTCTCTCAATGAATTCTCTCTTCTCCTTTCTTTTCTCTCAGGCCGCCACCCAACAAAAAAAGAAAGACTGAAAAAGAAGTAAAAGCAGAGGAAGGGGAATATTGAAGAATAAGAGAAGATATTGAGGTATGCTTAGTGTTTATTGTTTTTATAAAATTATGATGTCTTAGGATGAAATATTCCCTTATTCTAACTAGGGCTGCAAACGAACCGAGCTACTCGGCTCCAGCTCGGACAAAGCTCGGCTCGTGTCGAGCTCGAGCCGAGCTCGAGCTTAAATGCGAGCTCGATAACGTAAACGAGCCGAACCCAAGCCTGAAGGTACGTGGATTGTTAGGCAGAAGCTCGCGAGTACTCGGCTAGAACTCGGTCAAATCTAGTGAGCTCGATAGCGTAAACGAGTCGAGCTCGAGCCTCAAGATACTCAGCTCGACTCGGCTCGTTTGCAGCCTTAATTCTAACTATTTCTCCCCTAACCCTAAGAAACTTGACAGATTTGATAGAATTGTGAAATCCTAAATCATTTAAATTTTAGGGGTGCATGATTTGGCTTTACAGGAAAGTTACTTAGAATCAACCTACTACCCTCAACCGCAACCTTCTTGAAATCCATCTTATATAATATAAGTCATCCACAGGTACAACCGTACAGTGATCACTACTGAAACCCTCATAAACACGGATATGACGAATTAAGATTTTCCAATTTGTTTCAAACTATGAAACTTCAAACGGGCTTTTTTTAAGTTAAGCATTTATTCATCTTTGACCAAGCCCAACAATTAGCTGTTGTAGACTAAGACAAGCTAACGATCACCTATAGCTAATGGCTCTTGATAACTAGATTATAGCTCAACTCCATTTCGAAGTTATGATATATTGAATCCATAATTAACAGCACGTAGTAAAAAAAAATGCCACAAGAATTAATCTTTTCTGTTTTTTTTCCACATTCCAAAAATTGAATACTATTACTACACAAATAAATTAGACATCATGGTAAACTTATCTTTCAAATTCAGCATGCAATGGTCTCTCAAGCGCAGGATTTCAACTACCACGGAGCACAAGAGGCTGATAATAGGCTTCTCCAAACCAATTCAAGTTTGCCTGCCCTTAAATTTTAAGTTACATCACTATTCTATATCATCTTTTTAGGCAATAAACTTATATCCTAAAAACAATGAATTTTATTTTCAACGCTTAGGTAAAAGTGACTTCATGCTTAACAATCTACGAAATTCTGAGATTCATTAATCATAAAATAGGTTGTTTGGACGGGTCACACAGTTTAAAGCATTCGTACTGTTTGGATGGGTCGCAAATAAAAATCAGTTGCCACTCAATATGCACGCTCTCCAGTCTGACTGATGACAACTAACAAGCATTTGTTGTCATCTCATTCTTCCACTTGCAACTACAATTGCATCTACAACCAAACAGCAGCAGCTGCAATTATTGCAATCGCCTTTTGCATCCTCCTACAACTCTCAGGAAAGTTTTAAATTGAACAATCCACATCGAATCAAGAATATGAATGTGAAACCCTAATTTAGTGATTTATCAAGAAATGAAGGAGGAGATGAAATGGATCTGAGCGGGTTACCTTGGAGGGATCGACCTTCTGGAAGTTCTTGACGACGGTGATGATGCGATCGGAGACCTCCGACTTGTCCAGAAACGACCCCTTCACCTCCGTCGACGACGACGAGAGGAAGCGGCGGAGGAGGCCGTTTGAGGATACGCACACCGCCGGAGCTGCGGCGGCGGATCCGGCGCCGAGCCTCACGTGCGTCAGGACCGCGCTTCTGATCGCCGCCATCGCCATTGATGAACAGGAGAGTTTTGGTTGGGGGTTTCTAGATAGAGAAAGACGGTCCCTCGTTTTTGGTAACTAATACTTTCGCGATTTGTCGTGGCTGATTGGGATTTGAATTTTTTTTTCAGTACTAGGCCAATTTTTTGAAAATATTTATGATTAGAAGATTAAAATTTGTGTATTTGGCATACAGAAATCGGAATTTTGGATAGCGGGGGCTCTCTTATTGACCAACTTCAGACCCATCAGTCTGATCAACACTTCTTTCAAAATTATTATGAAAGTCCTGTCTTCTAGACTGAGCGCTATAATCTCCCCCCTCATCGACTCCGCCCAATCGGGATTCATCAAAGATCGATTTATCCTTGATAGTGTTGCCTCGGCACAGGAGATCATTTCCCACTGTCATAGATCGGGCTCTGAGGGTATCCTACTCAAGCTTGACTTTCAAAAAGCGTACGATAATGTTAATTGGGATTTCCTCCTTGACACCCTTACCTTCCGGGGTTTTGGCCCCAAATGGATAGCTTGGATTAAATCCAGCCTATACTCGGGGACCTCTTCTATCTTCATCAACGGCTCGGAGGGGCACAAATTTAAAATTAAATGTGGTCTCCGTCAGGGAGATCCCCTCTCCTCTCTTCTTTTTGCCCTAGTTGCCGACGTGTTTTGCAAGCTTCTCAGGAATGCTTGGAACCTTCAAATGATCGAGGGTCTCGGATCTTCCCCCCATTTTGAGGGGGTTCTCAACCTGCAATATGCAGATGACACTATCATCTTCTCCAAACCCAACGTCCACTCCCTTCGCAACCTAAAACTTCTCCTTTACTGCTTCGAAATGGCTTCAGGCCTATCTATCAATTTCCAAAAATCATCTGTCCTTTGGCTAAGCGGTTCCCCTAATCGCCAGATTGAGGTTTCCAATTTCTTCAATTGCCCTATCGCTAGCTTTCCGATCTCTTACTTAGGCATCCCTCTGAGATGGGGCAAGTTGCGCAGAGCTGACTGGTTTCCACTTATAGATAAAGTGGAATCTAGGCTTTCTGTTTGGTCTGGTAAAGTACTCTCCCGAGGAGGCAGATTGGTCCTCATTAACTCGGTTCTTTCAGCCATGCCTCTTTACATGATGTCTTATTACTTCTTGCCCTCCTGGGTGATCAAGAGGATTGATCAAATCAGGAGTAATTTCCTCTGGTCCGGGTCCTCCTCCTTTAAACCTGGATCGCACCTAGCCCATTGGAGATTGATCCGTACCTCCAAAGAAGAAGGGGGTCTCGGTGTCTTGGATCTTAGGCACCATAACATTGCCCTCTTGGGTAAATGGCTGTGGAGATTACATAATCTCAATCATCTTCCGTGGATCCGATGCATTAATAATTATCGATCATCGTCTTCCAATTGGTGGGAATTCCCCCCTCTAACTTCTCGTCTCGCTTCCCCTTTCTGGAAAGGGATCTGGAAGGCGTCTTCCACCTTCCAGTGTAGCATCGCTCGTACCTGTTATGACGGATCCACAGTAAAATTTTGGACTGATCTGTGGATTGGCAATATCAAACTTTCATCCGCGTACCCTTCTTTATTTTGCTTAGCGGCTTCTCCGTCAGCGACGGTGGCGAACTCTTTCTCCATTATTGATAATGCTAGACATTGGATTATACCTTTCGTGATCGACCTCCCTCCCTCTCTCGCTGAGATTTTTAACGACCTCCTCGCCTCCCTCAATAGCTACGTCTGGCATCCAAATGAGGGTATTTCTTGGCGCTGGTCGCCTTCAGGCACTTTCTCGGTTAATTCTTTTTACCGTTTCCTGAACACTAAAGGAATCCGATCGTTGTCAGCTCATTTCATCTGGGACTCTTGTGCACCTGTTAAGGTGCAAATAACCTCATGGCTCGCTTTCAATAACAAACTGCTGACTGTTGATGTTCTTAACAAAAGAAACTTGGCCTGGGGGCAACTTTGCCTGATGTGCGATCAGCATCCGGAAGACGTTAACCATCTTTTCATCCAGTGCCCCCTCACCCTCCCTCTTTGGAAGATTAGCACTTTGGCTTGGGACACTGGTTCGATTCCCCCCTATTAGCTGCCGTTTGGTCTTATACGCCCTCGAACGTTATGTTTCGAAGTGCGTGGATGCTAGCTATTCAAATCATCATTTGGATCATTTGGAAGGAAAGGAATATCAGGGTGTTCCAACATCGACGTAACTCGATCGCGTCTATGACTGATGAATTTTTATTTCTTTTTAAACTCTGGGTTTCTAGCCCAAAGTTCAAAGCCAACGCCTCTCTGGCCTGTCAAAAATTATATGACTCCTTTCATTGTCTTAGTAATCTTCACGCTTTATAACAGCTGTATTGTTTCACTTTTGTGCTCACTTATTTCTTTTCCTCTCCTCCTTTTCCCCTTGCAGGCTTGAACTCCCTGTTGGGGCTCGGCAGGCTGTGCAGGTTTAGATCTTTTCTGCTGCTGACTTCTTCTCTTTTTGGTTTACCTGGGCTTTGGCTAAGTTGCTATATGTATGTTTTGTGAAGCTTTAGCTGCTTATGTTGCCTGGGAAGCTTATGTGTCTGTTTTTTATTTCCTGGTCTGTTAAAACTATTGGTATCTTACTTTACTTCCTGTTGGCTCTTTATATATAACTGGCTGATCAGCTGTTTTGTGCTTCTATGCATCTTTACCTATTTAAGATGCCTTACAACCAGTCTTAACTATTTCGTGCTGTTGTTATCGTCTCATTCTAGCTTCTTGTATTTAGCTGTTGGTTTGGTTTATGCTGAGCGGTCCTTTACCGCTTGTATTTTTCTTCCCGGTGATCGGTGCCTTTGCGCTTCTTCTCTGCGAGATAGAGATGCGTTTTGCTGCATTTTTTCTCACTACGGTTTTGACCAGAGTGTTTCCCTGCGAGGTTCATCGTGGTACTCTGGTTGAGCCACTGCTCTCGATGGGTGCTGCTTTTTGGCAGCTTTGAACCCATGCTGTTTTCCTTACAGCTACTAATAGACGCTTGTTTTGTTTCTATTTGGTATGATGAGTGTTCTGGTTTTGGGTGAGGGGGAGATGCTTTGTCGTGTTTAGCCTCCTCCACCGTGCGGGTTGGCCATGGACTGGCTTCGCTGTAGAGCATTGGTCAAGTGACCACTTTCTCTACACTGTGGCTCTTGATCGTCTTTTGTTCAGCAGTAGCGATCTTTTCTTCCTCCTTGACTGTTCCTTGGGGTTGCCTCCAGCCTCGCATTTGCAGTTGCGTGTATTCCCTCGAGCCTCATCTTGTATGATGCCGAGTAGGGCGAGTTCGACGTGCACTGTCTTTCCAATCTCAAGCCAAGACAGAGGCACCCTTATCGGGATTGCTATTCCTCTCTGCTGAAGCCTCGCCTTGGACCCAGTTGTTTAGCGTTGCTGTTATTGAGTCGCACTTAGCTTGTTTTTTGACTTTTATGTCCTCTTTATCTGTATTAGTGCATGTCTTGTGCATTTTAATTGATTTACTCCTGGTAAAACCCTTCTTGTAATTACTATTATTATTTATTGATTGCCAGGCTGGAGTCTTTTGACTCTATCCGTTTCATCAAAAAAGAATTTTGGATCTAAGCTGTAGTCTTTGAAGAAGCCAAAATTTGGGTATTAGTTTTAAGATTGTCGACAGACGATAGATGATGTCTCATGCCAGAATTTTGTTTTCTTTTTTAATAATGAAAATGTGTCAGACGATGAATGATTTCCTGTTTCAGCATTTAAAAAATAAATTAAAAAATTGCTTACGGACGGAGAATCATTTTCCGTCCAATAGTTATTTCAACTAATTTAATCTTACTTAATAATTAACTTAATCTTAAATCTTAATTAAATCCTAATCTATATGCATAATAATTCCGTAGGCATATTTCTATAAAATTTTCTCTCTAAATGTTGGCAGCAAATCTCTTGGACGGGAAATCATTTTCCGTCCTTTTTGTTTTTTAAATCGATCGGACGGTAAATGATATCCCGTCTGATCGATTTTAGAAAAATAAAAAATCGGGACAGGAAATGATCAGACGAAAGATCATCTTTGGTCAGCTATTTTTTCCAAATTCCTATATCTTCTTCCAAATATAGCAGAGCACTGTACCCCTAAAACCCAAAATTTGGGTATATAGCCAACGACTACAACACAATTTTTTATATTTTTTTGGAAAATTTGGCATTTTAGCCAACAACTATAGATGCTCTTATGGGCCAGTTTTGAAACTATTAGCGCTCGTGAGCTACTTGATGCCACGTCAGCAATGGCCGTTATTCTCTTTAGCGAAATATTCATTTTGAAACTCGCTAATGGGAATAGCAGCCGCTGTTTAAAAATATTTAGAATTTTTTGTTTGTTGTCGCTATTCCCACTAGCGACCGAAGTATATATGAGGTTGCTAATGGGATTAGCGACCTCAAATGAATGTATTGAGACATTTAGCGATTTCTAGGCAGATTTTGCTCTCTTGGATTTTTTTATTTTTTTATTTTTATTTTTTTAAATGAGGTCACTAGTCCGAATAGTGATCTCAGTAGTTGTAACACCCCATAGTTTTCAAAAGAGTATAATAATATGTATAGATATATATATGGAGATATATGGCTATTACCTATAGGGTTTCCTATGGGTGATGTTATATGAAATTATTATTGAAAAAGGGAGGGTCCACACGTGGAGGTGACAGCAGCACATTTGTGTTCTTGGCTGTCTAGGTGATGACGTCACCGAAGAAAACTCTGGGGCCCACTTGTTAAATGCTTCTGCTGTACACTTCAACGGGAGAGAGAAAGAGCATTTGGGGTGTGAAATTTGTCCCATATCGGGAGTGTAAAAGAATAAAATAATTTTAAAATATAATAGACTATGATCAAGAGTCACCAATCCGGTTAACCACCTTTTGAGAGGCAGCCTGTGGTGGGCAGTTGTACTACATAGTATCTAATTTGTATTCTAAATTTTATAAATTGTCTAAGCTAGGGGGCGTTACAGTAGAAGACTAAATCTCCTTAAAAATAGAGACCTCGGTTTCAAAAATAAAATTGATTGTCACTTTTTCAGATAACAAAAGCTCTATAGAGAAGGTCGCTAATCAAGCAAGAGAAAGGAGGAGCAAGAAATCGCATTTGTATTATTTTGACTCTCTCCCTTTCTCTACCTTCGATCCAATCCATATATATTTTGAAATTGGTCATTGCCGAGCGTGCCTTTTCCTACTGTCCTAATGAAACCTTGATAGCCGAACTAGTCAAAAGAGAGGGAGCTTCCCGGTGCACTCTCGGCCTTGACAAGCAAGAAAGATGAAGAAGGGGACCAAGAAAAAGCCTTTCTCTTTGATATTCACCTTCCTGGAAAAAGAGGCAGAACTTCGGATCGACACTTCAGAAAGTGGATACTCGCTTTCTTCTTTCTGCCGGAATGAGAAGACCTTGATGGAATCCCAAGGTGTCTTCTCTTTCATTCAATATCAGGAGGACCCTTGCCCGTTGATGACTGACGTGGGGAGCTTGCTACTTTCTATTTCCCCCTTGCTAGCAGTATGTTCCTTTTAGAGGTCTCTAATGGGAATAACATCCACTTTTTTTTTTGAAAAAAATTGAAATTTTTGTTTACTGTCGCTATTTATGTTAGCGACCAAAGTATATATGAAGTCGCGAATGGAATTCCAAGTAGCCCACGAGCGCTAATAGTTTCAAAATTGGCCCATAAATGCAAATATTTTCAGAAAGTGGCCAAGTACGACAAAAAAATCTTGGGGTTTTTTGGGTAAAAACTCAGATTGGCACGGGCAATGCACGTAGTTGCATTTTCTCTCTTTTTTTGTGGTGGTGGTGGGGGGGGGGGGGGGTGAAGAAATACATTTTCATATGTTAGGCCTACAGACCAACTGTTTTGGGCATGGGATTGAATATTTTACTTGCTTGGTCTCATGATTAATACTTAATCACTAATATTATAATGGGAGAGTTAGGGTTGTCTTTGTAGACAATATATAAATTGTAGACAGTCAACCATCTAATCTCAACCGTTCAATTTTAAGTGGGAGTTATATTAACCATTCATTTACTCAACTATTGTTAATTACCATAATACCCTCAAAGTTTAAATTTATTTACGACATAATTCTTTACAAAAGTGTCACTCATAAAATAAAATTTTGTGCCACTAAGGGTAATTTGAAATAGTATGTATGAGTAAAAGGAGGTTTTAGGTTCGAGGCCAAATTACGTCTTATTATTTACTCTATTAAAAAAATTAATTATAATGTGCATCGCAACTACAGATTACTAGTAATTCTCTAATTCAAGTGTGGATTATTATTATTACTATTCAATTTTTTTTTAACATGGTTGTAACTGCACCTTCTTTAGAGCATCTCCAATCATTTTTGCTATTTTGGCAATTTGGTAAAATAGCAAATGGCATAATGAGTGTTTTGTTGCAGACGTCGTTTGCTATAATATAGCAAATGAGAAAAATAAATTGACGGATGGAACATGTTGTTTTGTCCAACCAATTAAAATAACTTCTAAAAACTTATTTGGCAAATGGACTTTGAAGCATTTTTTTTAACATGGTTTAACTTGGTCTTGGACTTGTTATAAAAAGAATGGTGGGAGTTGGACTTGGATAAAATTTTCCATCAATGAGAAATGGAAGGATGGATCATGTTATTCCGTCCATTCCTTCTTTTGGGTTTTTTCTTCTCGGGCGGTAAAACATGTACCTTCAACGTGTTTTTTTTATTTTTAATTTGGACGGAACACATGTTCCATCTGATCGTTAAAACAACAAAAAAATAAAAATAAAATATTGGACGAAACATGTTTCGTTCGACACGTTTAATTTTTTTTTAAAAAGACGAAACATGGTGTTCCGTCTACTATATTTGGCAATTGCCAAATTTGTTTCTCAAATATGGAAGTATAATGTTCCTCATTTGCTAAAATTTGGTAAAATAGCAAATGATTGCAGCACTCTTTTGCCAATTTTTTTTGGGCCAAAATGGCAAAATAGCAAACAGTTTGAGATGGTCTTATATAAGGAGTTAAAGCTGCAAGTGGATGTCAAATTTTCAACCTTTTTCCTCACTGGTAGCACTGTCACATTTACTTGATACCCGGACCCGACATTGGACTGGAACTGACCCGATCTATACGGGTTCGGGTCCAGGTCCTAAATTAAGACTCGATGTACTAATAGGTCCGGGTCTAGGTCCGCTCAAAATAGAACCGATCAGGACCCGTTAAAAAATACCCCCAAAAATATGAAATTTAAATAATAGGGTTATAGGGATATACATATAAAAGTAATTGTTGAAAATAGATGTGTAAATATAATATTTATTCATGTACTTAAGTGTAAAAATTATTAGAATCGTAGGGTATCAGGTGCAAAAAAACAGTTAAGTGCAAATATTATATCTTCGCTAGCGGACCCGACGGGCAGGGCCGGCCCTGAGTTCCCGGGGGCCCGAGGCGAAATGCCCAAATAACTATTTTTTGGGGTCCCTAATTACAATATAATTTTTTACGCGCAAAATACGTACCTATATTTTAAGGGGAATACAAATTTGGGGCTCTAAAATTGCAAAAAAATCTGGGGGCCTGAGGTGGCCGCCTCACCTGCCTCAAGGTGGGGGCCGGCCCTGCAGACAGGTAGATTTTTTTTTAACTCGGACCGGACCCGGACCCGGACCCGGACCCGGTTCTTACAAGTGCGGGTCCGGATATAATTTTGGATCCGTGAGGTACCAAATCCGGATCCGAGTAGTGGAGGACCCGATCTGATAGGATCCGATATCAGCTCTACTCACTGGTGAGAAGACTTACTACTAAATTATTGAAATACTTGCATTCAGGTGGGAAGTTAAACCACAAGAAAGGGATAGATGTGCACTCATGTAGTCACTCAATGGCATATATTTATAGCTAGAAAGGTGTCTGCTTAACAGATATTAATTATGTAGCGACATTTCTTCTGGGTTATTTTTTTGTTTGACTCTTTCACACAAAAAAATTTGAATAATAATTTGGTTGACTCGCCTTAGAGCATCTGCAGTCGTTGGCTATATATCCAAAAAATGAATACAACCCGGTGTAGTCGTTGTCTATTTACCCATTTTTTGGATTTGCGATGAACAGTAGATGTCTACATTTGGCAACGAAATTGGCATTATGCATATTATAGAAATCAGAAGATGATTTACCGTCTTTGTGTCGGACGGCATATGATTTGCCGTATGAAAGAATTTTTTCAATAGCGAAATGAAGAGACGGAATATGATTTACCGTTTGGGAAAAAAAATATTAAAAAAAACTTGGTTAACATCTCTGTTGACATTTTAGGGGGAAAAAATTTGGGTAAGTTGTTGGACGGGAGATGATCTCTCGTCCTTAGGATTGTTTTTCTTTTTTCCCTTTTTAAATTCATTCATACACTGCACTTTAAAAAAAATGGAAAGAAAAATTAGAAATTTTGTGTTGGATGGGAGATCAGATCTTCCTTCACAATTTATTTTTATTTTAAAAAAAAATTCATCAGACGGCAGATGATCTGTCGTCTGATGATTTTTTTTTCTTCACTATATACCGGTGGTAGATCATCTTCCGTTTCATCCAAAAAAATCATTTTTTGAGTTTTGACGATTGCAGCGCTACGCCATAATTGCTATTTCTATATTTTTCATATACCCATTTTTTAACAAAACGACCGTAGATGCTCTTAAAGGGCAAATATATCTATCCTCTCCACCATTTCTACTTTTGTTTCATATATACTAGTAATTGCACGTGCAATGCACGGTCTAATAATTTTTTTATTTTATATGAGTGGCACTTTTGTAAATAATTATGTCGTAAATAAATTTAAATTTTGAGGGTATTATGGTAACTAACAATTGTTGAGTAAATAAATGGTTAATGTAACTCAAACTTAAAAATGAATGGTTGAGATTAGATGATTGGTTGAATGGTTGTCTACAAATGACAACCCCAACTCTCCCATTATAATATTAGAGATATATGTAAATGCTCAAGTGCAAATGCTATATATTGTGCAAACACATGTAAATCACCTAGGTCATTGTTTCAAACAGCGGCCGTAATAGCCTAAGTCGTTGTTTGAAATGACGACCTAAGTGGTTTACACGCGTTTGTACAATATATATCGTTTGCAATGGAGCATTTCTTATATATATATATATATCAATCAGCCGTTGCTAACTCATATCTCAGCCGTTGGATCGACTTGATCATGATCCAACGATGATCCAACGACTCTGATCGAGCATGCCCAAACCCCTCTCATCTCACTTTAAAAGACGGGTATTTTGGGGATTTTACCTCAAATACTCCTTTACCTCCAACACTCTCACTCTCTCACTTTCTCTATCTCCATATTCTCTCTCTCTCTCTTTCTTCTGACCGAAACCCCAACTTCTATCTCTCTCTCTTGCTACTCTCTCCTCCTCCAATCAAACAGCCCAAGCCTCCCCCTTTCTTTCTCACACTCTCTTTCACTCCCGACCGAAACCAAACAACCGGACACCTTTTTTTAATATAAATTTTATAAATAACTTTTTAACTTTTTAACAGGGGCTGTTGTTTAAAATAACGGCTTAAGGTTAAGCAAAATTTGAGCAAAAAACTCTTATTCTTTGACTTGAATTTATATATTTGAACCAACTGAAGTCCTTGTCGCAAACAACGACTTTTTATAACCTAGGTCCACTACATCTATTCCGGTGTTTCTATCCTGCCGTTTATGTATGAACGCCGGGATAGATGACACTTTTTTTTTTTTTTTTTAATTTGTGTTTATCTATCCCGACATTTGGGTTACATGCCAGGATAGATAGGGTCGCATTTTTCGTATAAACGCTGTGATAGACCCCATTTATGCCGGCGTTTAAAAAAAAATGTCGGGATAGGTCATGTTTTTAGTTTAGGAGTAATAGCCCCTCGATCTCCATGCCCCTCTCTCATTCCAAGACCTAAACCATAGCCCCAATCGTTCTCCGTCGCCTTCCTCCTCGACCGCCATCCATCGCCGTTCTCCTTGACCACCGTTCCCAACACTCATTCGAATTGGAGTGAGTGCTCTCTTGACACTTGTTTCTCTTTCTCTCTTGCTATTTTTTTTCTCCCATGGAAATAGGTTGTTGGGTTTGCTTCATTTGACCCATTTTTAGCTGCCCTTGAGTTCATTGTATCTTGAGTTGTTTAAAATATACAATTTTTAAAATTTAAGTTAATTTAATTGGTAGATTTTGAATGCTGAGTGATGGATCCTTTCATCTCTTCTTGAGTTTTGGCCCAAATTGGGACAAGAGAATGGAAAAGGGAAGCAAGAAAGAGATGAGCATACAAAGAACAGAGTAGAATTTAGTTACTTTAATTGAGAATCTCTAAATAATCAAAGAGTTTTAATTAGGAGTAATAGAGCTTTTTTTTCCCCTGTTAAGCCTAGGAGTAATATAGACTCCAGGCTGCTACCAGATCTATATATCTACCTGTGTGTACATACATAAAAAGATGTGTACCTTCTGCTCAAATTACACCATTTTCTTGAGTTGATCGGTGTTATTAAAATAAAGCAAGTCTGAAGGTTTGAATTTATGACATGGACATTTTAACCTACAGGGCCTATGGAGATCCTGAACGTGAACTTTTTGCAACATGAATCAGGCATAATAATGCACAGTTTTTGTTGATGTTCTCTTTTGGATTAGGATGGTAAAAATAAAATTTGTGAAACTGAAAATTTGTGATGTTACCTAACAAAGTGATTCTAAAGTTTTGAGTTTATGATGCAGGGCCATTTTGACCCACAGGAGCAATGGAGAACCACGAACATAAGCTTTTTCAGCAGGTGTCAGGTGCAATTCATGCAGGCTATCTGGCTATGTATGGTTGACGTTCTTTGGTTTAAGATGGTAGAAACATAAGTTATCAAACTGAAGAGTACATACTTTCAGCTACTACTAGTGATATTGTTATAATAAAGCAATTCTAAATGTTTAAGTTTATGATGCAGGACCATTTTAACCCGCAGAGCAATGGAGAACCTGAACCTAGCAGGAATCAGGTATAATACATTCAGGTTATTATGGTTGATGTTCTCTTTTGGTTTAAGATGACTGAAACTTAAACTTAAGATACATCATTTAGTAACTATTTGTTATATTACTATAATGAAGAAATAAAGGTTTTAGTTTATGATGCAGACATTTTACCAATAGGGACGTGCATACGGACAATACTCCAAAGGGTTGAGTTTGTGATGCAGGGACATTTAACCCACATGAGTAATGGAGATATTGAGCTTAAGCTTTTGTCTGCAGGAATCAGGTATAATACTGTGTATGGTTGATGTTCTCTTTTGGATAAAGATGGTCAGTAACACTAGCAAATTGCACAGCTACATTCATATACGAAATTTATAGAAGTTATGAAAATGAAAAGATTATCATCAGGTTTCTTCAATGAGCATGTTTTACTAACCTAAGCATGTAGCTATTTTTGGACACTACTTGAAATTTATTATACCAAAGCCATTCTTAGCTGTGGTGAGTTCTACTGAATTGTAAGAAAAAGAAATTGTGCATGAACCCCGAACCTACGCTAAATAAGTGACTTGGTTCTTCTTCTATATCATGCCTACTGATGCGGTTTGTTTTTGGGGTGTGGCTGCAACATGTGTAAGTTATTTCAATTTTTATAGTGGAAGTCGTGGTACTGGCTATATGTCCGACCCTCGGCTGAGGGAGCGGCTCGGGAGTAGTAGAAGTGAGGTGGAAGACGGATGCTCGGCTCGGATCCAGCAAGCTCGGCTCAGATCTAGGGGCTCGGCTCGGTCTCATATACCTGCACTCTGCCTTGAAACACCAGGAGAGATCCCAGTGACAGGCCCTCCAACGATCTAGTCAGCTACTGGAAAGCAACGGGAGCTAGGGTTTTAGAGGGAAAAGATTGATTACCTTTGAATAAAGGAGGGGGCCTGGTACTTATAGGCAGAGCAAATGGGTCTGAGATCCTGCTGGGCCGGGTTTGGACCCGTTTGCTCGTGGGCCTGACGTGGCAGAAGCCCAAGGGGCTCTGGGTTGATCTGATAATCAGGAGAGAGCAGGTTTTGAGGGGATCTGGTGGCCTAGGAGGGGCCACGTCATCTGAACCATATCAGGAGCCCCCTACTCCTGGAGGGTTGGATAACCCAGCCATGTAGGAGTGATTTTGCCTCTGTAGGAAAAGCAGAGTGGTGTGTACGACGAAGAATGGGATCCGTATCTTCCTGGAGAAGCCAGCGGGACAGGATGAAGGGGATCCCCTTCGGAGTCATGAGGGGCGTCGAGTGCCGAAGAGTAGGAGCTCGCTAAGCTGAGCGTCAAGGGTCGGGAGACGAGCCCCCTCACCTATTGGAAAAAGCTAGGGGACGTCGAGATCCGTAGAGTGGGAGCTCGCTTAGCCGACCGTCAAGGGTCGGGAGATGAGCCCCCTCACTTGTTGGAAAAGCTAGGGAACGTCGAGATCCGTAGAGTGGAAGATCGCTTAGCCGAGCGTCGAGGGTTGGGAGATGAACCCCCTCACTTGTTGGAAAAGCTAGAGGACGTCGAGATCTAAAGAGTAGGAGCTCGCTTAGCCGAGCGTCGAGGGTTGGGAGACAAGCCCCCTCACTTGTTGAAAAATCTAGGAGACATTGAGATCCGTAGAGTGGGAGCTCGCTTAGCTGAGCGTCGAGGGTCTGGAGACGAGCCCCCTCACTTATTGGAAAAGCTAGGGGACGTCGAGATCCATAGAGTAGGAGCTCGCTTAGCCGAGCGTCGAGGGTCAGGAGACGAGTCCCCTGTCCGTCGTCGAGAAGCTTTTTGTGGTTCGCGGTGACATCCGAGCGCCGAGCCTCAAACTTGTAGGAGAAGCTTTTGTGGCTTGCGGTGTTATCCGAGCGCCGAGCCCCAAGCTTGTAGAAGAAGCTTTTGTGGCTCGCGGTGACATCCGAGCACCGAGCCTTAAGCTTGTAGGAGAAGCTTCTGTGGCTCGCGGTGCTATCCGAGCACCAAGCCTCGAGCTTATAGGAGAGCATTTGTGGCTCGCGGTGCCATCCGAGCGCCGAGCCTCAAGCTTGTAGGAGAAGCTTTTATGGCTCGCGGTGTTATCCGAGTGTCGAGCCTCAAGCTTGTAGGAGAAGCTTTTGTGGCTCGCGGTGCTATCCGAGCGTCGAGCCCCCAAAACTTGTTGGAAAAGTTTTTGTGGCTCGGTGGTAACATCTGAGCGCCGAGCCCCAAACTTGTAAGAGAAGCTTTCGTGGCTCGCGGTGACATCCGAGTGCCGAGCCTCAAGTTTGTAGGAGAAGCTTTTGTGGCTCGCGGTGCAATCCGAGCGTCGAGCCCCCAAAACTTGTTTGGAAAAGCTTTGGTGGCTTGGTGGTGACATCGGAGCGCCGAGCCACAACCTTGTAGGAGAAGCTTTTTTTGTGGCTCGCGGTGCCATCCGAGCACCGAACCTCAAACTTGTAGGAGAAGCTTTTGTGGCTTGCGGTGTCATCCGAGCGTCGAACTTCAAGCTTGTAGGAGAAGCTTTGTGGCTCCCAGTGACATCTGAGCATCGAGCCCCCAAAACTTGTTGGAAAAGCTTTGGTGGTTTGGTGGTGACATCCGAGCATCGAGCCTCAAGCTTGTAGGAGAAGCTTTTGTGGCTCGCGGTGCTATCCGAGTGTCGAGCCCCCAAAACTTGTTGGCAAAGCTTTGGTGGCTTGGTGGTGACATCTGAGCGCCGAGCCCCAAACTTGTAGGAGAAGCTTTTGTAGCTCACGGTGACATCCGAGTGCCAAGCCTCAAGCTTGTAGGAGAAGCTTTTTTGGCTCGCGGTGCTATCCGAGCGTCGAGCCCCCAAAACTTGTTTGGCAAAGCTTTGGTGGTTTGGTGGTGATATCTGAGCGCCGAGCCCCAAACTTGTAGGAGAAGCTTTTGTGGCTCGCGGTGACATTCGAGCGCCGGGCCTCAAGCTTGTAGGAGAAGCTTTTGTGGCTGGCGGTGCTATCCGAGCGCCGAGCCTCGAGCTTATAAGAGAGCTTTTGTGGCTTGCCGTGCCATCCGAGCGTCGAGCCTCAGACTTGTCGGAGCTTATGTGGTTTGTCGTCGGTGGGATGGTGTATTGGTAATGGCGGTTGAACGAAATCTAATGATTTCATTTCATTTAATGCTTGGGGTATAAAAGCCTTTGTGGCTTGCGGTGACATTTGAGCGCCGAGCCCCAAGTTTGTATGAAAAGTTTTTGTGGTTCGCGGTGTCATCCGAGCGTCGAGCCCAAAACTTGTTGGAGAAGTTTTTGTGGCTCGTGGTGTCATCTGAGCATCGAGCCCAAAACTTGTTGGAGATGTTTTTGTAGCTCGCGGTGTCATCCGAGCGTCGAGCTCGAAATTTGTTGGAGAAGCTTTTGTGGCTCACGGTGTTATTCGAGCGTCGAGTCCAAAACTTGTTGGAGAAGTTTTTGTGGCTCGCGGTGTCATCCGAGCGTTGAGACCGAAACTTGTAGGAGAAGCTTTTGTAGCTTACGGAGACATCCAAGCATCGAGCCTCAAGCTTGTTGAAGCTTTTGTGGCTCGCGGTGCCATCCCAGCGACGAGCCTCAAGCTTGTTGGAAAAGCTTTTGTGGCTCGCGGTGACATCCGAGCATCGAGCCCCAGACTTGTTGAAAAAGCCTGGGGTAAGACTTCAGTAGTTGGTCATGCATTCCGAGCTGTTGTATCGGCTGATAGGGCTGAAGGTAAAGAGGTAATTTTGCGCTCTAGGCTGACGTCATAGGCATGAGAATCGAAGCGCTTTAGATTCTGGTGGCCGTTGGATCTTGATCCAACGGTTAGATCTTTTCGCGAAAATCGAGGAGTCCCTTCCTCTATTATAAATCTCCCCCCCTTTCATTTCTCCACTTTGTGCTCAATCTCTAAGACAACAGGAATTTCTCTCATAGCCGTCGATGACCCTTTTTTGGTGATTTTCCTGTTTCTCAGTATACCAGGTTAGTATTTTTTATTCGTAATGTCGCACTCTCAGCCCGGCTCCGAGGCAAGCTTTTCAGGTTGTTTTGAGGAGGAAGTCCATTCGGCGTCGACATCTTGGTCTCTTGGTGACCTTGAAGTGAAGGAGGAGGTTCAGTTGGACATAGGATCGGGGGGTGAGGGTGTCGTGGTTTATGACGTGCCCCTTTTACGAGTCCGTAGGTTGGGAGAGGAGCTTGTGGAGGAGGGTGAGCACGAGGAAGGAGACCTCGAGGGGGGGAGGGGGGGTTCCTTGAAGAGGGGGAGCATGTTGAGGAGGGGGAGAACAAGGAAGGAGACCCTGAGGGGGATGAGTTTGGTGCGGAGGATGACCAGGAGGGACCCGAACGGGGAACCGAGGGAGGCAACGATCGGGAAGAGGGGGAAGGAGGAACTGCGGGAGAGGTAGCTGGGGAAGAAACAGATCTTCCACCTTTGTCCCCGTTATCGACCCCATCTCCGGAGAAGAAGCTTCGCCCTCGCAGGAGGAAAAGGAAGTGGATTCATCCCGATAGTCCGGGCTTGCCAGACAAATACGGACCCGAGCCCAGGTTCAAGTTTCCACCATGTCCAATAGAAACCCATGATCGATCAGGATGTACCCTGACGACGTGGAGGGGCTTCTCGCATTTACCTCATTGCTGCGGGACTCGGGTTGGTCTATGATCAAGATGGACAGTGTCCAGTGCACTTTGAGGGCGGACTACCTGCATATCTTAAGGGCAGCCTACTTCATTCCAAAGGAATTCGAACTTCTGGTGCCGAACCCTGGAATTCGTCCGACCGCAGCGCTGGAGTCGAGCTTCTGCATATTTCCCGAGGACGCCTTCATCTCGAGATTGAGGCTGCCGTTGCACCTGTTCATTGAGAGGGTGTTGAAGTGGGGAGAGCTGAGTCCGATGCAGTATGGCCCCAACTCGCGGAAACACCTGCTCTGCTTCATCCTGAAGTCCCAGGAGAAGGGGATCAAACCAAGGCTCACGTACTTCCGTGCCATCTTAGGGATGAGCTCGCTCGGAGACACGGAGGGGATTTTTTACCCCTCGCTGCGTCCTCACAAGAAGGTGATGCACGACCATCTGGACTCCATTAAAGGATGGAAGGCGAAGTACTTCATCGTCCGGAGTGAGAAACCTTGGAAGATTCCAACTGTTTGGAATTTTAATAAGCCGAACCACAAGCCCACGAAGCGTAGTGAGTTGACGGAGAAAGAGTGGGCGACAGTATAGAAGATTGTGGAAGGGCATAGCATAGGGTGGTCGTGCGTCACAGAGTTGCACCTGGCCCGAGTCGGACTGAGCCCAGCCGACCATAGTATGTTTTTGTTTTGAATTTGTTTATCTTCCTGCCTTTATGTTAACATTTTTTCCTTTTTCTTTTTGTAGAGATGTCTGCCAAGCAGCTCGACAACCGACAGGCCTTGCTGGCCATAGCCGCCAAGAGGAGGGCCGACCAAGAGAAGAAGGTTGCCTCGGAAGTGAAGCCCAATAAAGGGCCGGCCTCAGGGCCTATGGAGCCGTCCCCGAAGAGGACGAAGAAGCACCACCACTTGTCGAGGTCGACGAAGGAACCAGGGGCGAGCTCCGGTAGTAGGAATGTGGCCGAGGTCTTGGAGAAGGGGCTCCTGCCACTTTGCCCCAATGTCGAGGAGATGGTGGGCAGGTAGGGTATAAGGCTGCACTCCCTGGATTGGGGGGGGGGGTCAAGGCAGGGGATACCCTGACCGAGGGCCCGGTGGCACTGGAGGTGGTGGAGCATCTCGCCACGGAGTGGGATCGGATGACTCTGGCAACAGAGACGTCTGCGACGGCCTACATGAGGTGGGCTTAGGCGCAAATTTTGGTAAGTGTTTGGTATTCGCTTTATGCACAAAATTTAGGAATTTTTCTAACTCGATCTTCCTCGACCAGGCGTTGCTCCATGGGCAGCATTTCCACAAGTACTTGGAGAAGGAGGTGCTTGTCGAGAGGAGAAATGCCGAGAAGTATTTTCTGTGAGGGGACTAAACTGAAGGACGAGCTGACGGCGGCCCAGTCAGCCCAGGCGGTCTTCCAAGCTCAGATGGCCTCGCTGCAAGACCATCATTCGAATGAGCTGGCGCATTTTCGGGCTAAGGCCAAGGCGGGGGCTGAGGAGATGCAGAATGCCTTGGCGGATGCTCTGATCCAGGCTCAGGACGAAGCCTACGCCAAGGCCAAGGAGCACTTCATGCAGATCTACCCGGAGGCTCGGGTCGACCACCTCCACTACAGGTGGCACCTTCTCGTGCATCCGCCGATGCCCGACGGCGAGGAGGAGGAGGAGATGGGGGACTCTCGTCAGGAGGAGGCCGGGGGCGATCAGGCTGATGAAGAGGTGTCGTCCCCCTCTAAAAAGTAGTTTAGGATTTTTTACTTTCTTTTGACCTGTATTTTTGCCTTGTGCGGACTGACCACCGCTTTTTGTAACCCAAAATTTTGAATTTATAAAAGAAAAGATTTTTTGGCTGATCCTCTATGACTTGTAGTTTTTCGCAAGCTTTTTTAGTGACCCGTTGCTTTTCCCATCTTTTTGATAGATGCACGAGGCCCTCGGTGCCGACCTGCGTTCCGTAGAAGTCTTCTGGCTCCGAAATGAGCTGGGGTCCAAGGAGAGTATGCTGCCTTGCCATCATAAGCAGGCTCGTGATCGAGAGGCCGCAGTAAACTATTTTATGAACAAGTCTAAGGAGCTCAGCCTAGAAGCCGCTCGCCTGAAGAAGGCCAAAGCCGATCGAAACTGGGGGAGAGTCGAGCCGAACTGGTCAATCTCGGATGCCTCCAATGGGCGACCGGCTTCGGAGTCCTTTCTTTGCGAGGCCGTCATAGAGAAGGAGTTGGAAATTCGGAGGTTGAAGCTCATGCTAGGCACTAGTCCGTTCGAGGGAGGAAGTCATTCCGTATTGGGTCCTTCTCTGACCTTTTATCTTGAAACGGCGAGGCCTGCTGACGCTCAGAGTTCCATTGCCGGGACGTCCTTACTAGTCGTGCAGGTGGAGCATACAGAGGGTCCCGTGGGGAGCACTGAGTTCGAGTTTTAAGCCGAGCGATTTGTAATATCTTTATTGTATCGTGTGGCCGTTCGCGGCGCTCCATGAGTAATAAAACTTAGATTTCTTTGATAATTTGTCAAGTGAGACTGGTAGGAGCATAGCTCGAGGCCATCGCCGAGTGTGGCCTTGCTCGAGGTTGATGTCGAGGCAGAGAGAGCCGTCGGGTTGTGGCTTTGCTTGGGAGCCGGACCGTTACTCCTTGCAGATAGCATTTAATAAGGGACGTTTCGCCTTCGGATTAAAATTAATGGAGAAGTTTCATCTTCTGCCATTTGGACTCCCCGATATCATAAATGCGCCTCTCCGGGGGGCTATATAACCCTCACCCCTTATCAGTTGTTCACCAGGAATTGCCGGTGACTTACCTGCCACCTACTGATAATTCGGGGTTTCGGCTCTGAGGGCCATTAACCCCGAGTTGTTAGTGGGTGAGAGGTGGGTCGATCCCGGGGTGCTTGCCGAAGGCTGGCACCCCAAAAATAAAATTCTTGGCCAAGAGTCCCGGATCTGTGGCTCCCCTACCACCCTCTGACAATTCGGGGTTTCGGCTCCGAGGGCCGTTTACCCCGTGTTGCCAGCGGGTGAGAGGTGTGCCGGTTCAAGGTTCGGGACTCGGGGCATTTTCCGAAGGCGGGCGCCCTAAATCTTAATAGAAACTTTTGGGTAGGGAGGAAAGCCGAAATCTCAGAGGGCCGAGCCCCCATATCTGTTCTCGGATAGGTAGTATGAGAGTAGCTAAAGGTCATCGCCGAGCGTAAGGGTCGCAGGGCTTGAAATAGCCCAGGCCTTGCTCGAGGTCGATGCCGAGCCCCCATACATTAGGAGAAGCTGTTATGAGTGTAGCTAGAGGTCATCGCCGAGCGTAAAGGTCACATGACTTGAAAAAACCAAGGCCTTGCTCAAGGTCGATGCCGAGCCCCCATACCTGTTCTCGGATAGATAGTATGAGTGTAGCTGGAGGTCATTGCCGAGCATTAGGGTCGCATGGCTTGAAAAAGCCCAGGCCTTGCTCGAGGTCGATGCCGAGCCCCCATACTCGAGGAGAAGCTGTTATGAGTATAGCTGGAGGTTATCACCGAGCGTAAAGGTTGCAGGGTTTGAAAAAACCAAGGCCTTGCTCGAGGTCGATGCCGAGCCCCCATACCTGTTCTCGGATAGGTAGTATGAGTGTAGCTGGAGGTCATCGCCGAACGTAAAGGTTGCAGGGCTTGAAGAAGCCAAGGCCTTGCTCGAGGTCGATGCCGAGCCCCCATACCTGAAGAAGCTGGCATGAGTGTAGCTGAAGGTCATCGCCGAGCGTAAAGGTCGCAGGGTTTGAAAAAAGCCTAGGCCTTGCTTAAGGTCGATGCCGAGCCCCCATACCTGTTCTCGGATAGGTAGTATGAGTGTAGCTGGAGGTCATTGTCGAGCGTAAAAGTCACAGGGCTTGAAGAAGCCAAGGCCTTGCTCGAGGTCGATGCCGAGCCCCCGTACCTTAAGAAGCTGGCATGAGTGTAGCTGAAGGTCATCGCCGAGCGTAAAGGTCGCAGGGTTTGAAAACATCCTGGGCCTTGCTCGAGGTCGATGCCGAGCCCCCATATCTGTTCTCGAATAGGTAGTATGAGTATGGCTGGAGGTCATCGCCGAGCGTAATGGTCGCAGAGCTTGAAGAAGCCAAGGCCTTGCTTGAGGTCGATGCCGAGCCCCCATACCTTAAGAGAAACTTTTGTGGCTCGCGGTGTCATCCGAGCGCCGAGCCTCGAGCTTTTAGGAGAAGCTTTTGTGGCTCGCGGTGTCATCCGAGTGCCGAGCCTCAAGCTTGTAGGAGAAGCTTCTGTGGCTCGCGGTGTCATCCAAGCACCGAGCCCCAAATTTGTTTTAAGAAAGCTGGCATGAGGCCAAGAGGGGTAAATGATTACATCATATTGACTTTACAAAACAAGGCACGACGTGCCGATTACATCTTATAATTTACATGAAGGTATCTACAGGGGCTAATCCTCTCCTTCGAGGAATTTGATAAGGTGCTCCGCGTTCCAGGGTCTCTTCACAGCCTTGCCCTCCGGATCGGTAAGGCGGTAAGTGTCGGGACGTACAACTTCAGAAACTTTGTATGGACCTTTCCAGTTTAGAGCCAACTTCCTATTTTGGCCGGGGTTAGATATCACCAGCTTTCGGAGGACGAGGTCCCCTAGCTTGATGTTGGTGGGACGTACCCTTTTGTTGTAGAACTTCTCGATCCTCTGCTGGTATGTGTTCCTTCTGATGGCGGATTTTTCCCTGACCTCGTCTATGAGGTCCAGGCTGGCGCGCAGTTGCACTGAGTTGCTTTCTTCATCAAAGGCCATGATTCGGAGCAAAGGGAGCCCGACCTCGAGGGGAATTATTGCCTCCGCACCGTAAGTCAGATTAAATGGCGACTCCCCCATAGGGATTCTCTTCTTCGTTCGATGGGCCAGAGAACGCTCGGCAACTCGTCAACCCATAATCCCTTGGAAGAATTATCAAGCCAATTCTTCAGGCCGTCAAGGATCTGGCGGTTCGCATTCTCGGTCAGACCATTTGACTGCGGGTGGCACACTGAGGAGAAGCGTCGCTGGATTCCGAGACCCTCGCAGAACTTTCTAAAATTCTTACCCGCAAACTGGGTCCCATTATCCGTGACGAGTGTGTGCAGAATTCCGAACCGGCAAATGATGTGTTTCCAGAAGAATTGCTGGGTTTGCTGCTCGGTGATCGTGGCCAGGGCTCAGCCTCGATCCACTTTGTGAAGTAGTCGATCGCTACTCTCAGGAACTTCCTTTGGCCCGTTACTTTCGGAAAAAGGGCCTACCAGGTCCATCCCCCACATAGCAAAGGGAGTCGGACTAGCCAGGGAGCGAAGGTTTGCTTGTGGAACCATTCTCACCGAGGAGAATCTTTGACAAGGACTACACTTTTTAACCAGAGCCAGAGCATCTTGCAACATTGTGGGCCAGTAATACCCGTGATTCAGAGCCTTTCGTGCAAGCGATCGGCTTTCCATGTGGCACCGCCAATTCCTTCGTGGAGCTCCTTGAGAGCATACTTGGCCTCGTCAGGGGTTAAGTAGCAGAGGTAGGGTATTCCGTCCGTCGTTGTGTATGAGCATTTAAAGAGGGTTTTGTTGATCATGGCGAACCTTTTCGAGCGGCTCCTGATCTGCCTTGCCTCGGCTCGGTCTTGGGGGAGCTCTCCTTCGATCAGAAACTTTCGGATGGGAGTGGTCCAATCGTCAGGCTGAGCTCCGTTGTCTATACAGAGGGTCTCGGGGAGGTCAATACTCGGCTTCAGGAGTACTACGATTAGAACGGTGTGGTCGAGAACTTCAAAGGATGAGGAGGCTAACTTCGATAGGGCATCGGCCTGGGCATTCTGCTCTCTTGGGATCCTTAGGACTGTGGAATCATCAAAGGATGTCAACAGCCGCTGGACCACGACCAAATACCGGATCATCCGATCGTCACGGGCCACGTACTCTCCAGTGATCTGGTTGACCATGAGCTGAGAGTCGCTGAAGGCCCTGATATGTGTGGCGCCTGCTTGGTGTGCTAGGGTAAGACCCGTGATCATAGCTACATATTCTTCCTCGTTGTTAGAGGCTGAAAAGTTAAGGCGGAGGGAATATTGGAGAATGAAGTTGTCGGGTCCTCGCAAAATGATGCCCGCGCTACTTCCTACTTTGCAGGAAGAGCCATCGACGTAAACTTCCTATGTCTGGTCAGCCTCCCCACTTTCGGGTTGCTCAGAGATGGTGCATTCCGTGATGAATTTGGCGAGGGCCTTTCCCTTGATTGCTGTCTTTGGTTGATAGTCGATGTCGTATTGATTGAGCTCGATCGACCACTTGACCAGGCAGCTGGAGCTCTCGGGCTTGTGAAGGATGACCTTCAGAGACTGGTCCGTGAGGACCTGAATTGAGTGCACCTAGAAATAAGGGCGGAGCTTCCGCGCGGCCATGACCGGGGCGTATGCCACCTTCTCCATTTTCGTGTATCTGGTCTCGGCCGAGAGCAGAACCTTGCTCACATAGTACAATGGCTTTTGGACTCCGTCTTCTTCTCCAATGAGAACAACACTGAGTACGCATTCTGAGGCTGAAAGATAAAGCCAGAGAGGCTCGCCCAGCTCGGGTTTGCTAAGGAGCGAAGAATTGGCAAGGTACTCTTTTAGTTGGGCGAATGCCTTCTGCTGCTGAGTGCCCCATTCGAAGCCTCTGGTTTCGCGTAGAGCCTTGAAGATGGGAGTGACTTCTCTTCGGACTTGAAGAGAAAATGGCCGATGGCCGCTAGTCTTTCCGTGAGCCGTTGGACTTCCTTGATGTTTCTCGGAGGGGCCATGTCTATTATGGCCCGGATCTTCTCGGTGTTCGCCTCGATGCCGTGCTAGCTGACGACGAACCCGAGAAATTTGTCCGAAGAGATGCCGAACGCACACTTGCCCGGATTGAACCTCATATTGTGGGTCCGAAGGATGCCAAAGGCTTCTTCCAGGTCGGCGACGTAGTCCTGTCCTTGTTGGCTTTTGACGAGCATGTCATCGACGTACACTTCCATGTTGCGACCGATCTGGTCCTTGAAGACTCGGTTGATGAGCCTCTGATAGGTAGCACCGACGTTCTTCAGCCCGAAGGGCATAACACGGTAGCAGTAGAGACCTTGGTCGATGACGAAGAATGTCTTGGTTATATCAGGGGAGAACATTTGGATCTGATTGTAGCCCGAGAAGGCGTCCATGAAGGACAAGAGCTCGTGACCCGACGTTGCGTCGATCAAAGCATCAATGCTGGGGAGAGGGAACGGATCTTTGGGGCACGCCTTGTTGAGGTCCGTAAAGTCTATGCAGATCCTCCAACTCCCGCTGGCCTTTCTCACCATCACGACATTCGCCAGCCACTCGGGGTAGCTGTCCTGGATGAACCGGGCAGATAACAGTTTGTCTACCTCCGCTTTCACAGCTTGCTGCCTCTTCGGGACGAACTTACATCGCTTCTGGACGATCGGCTTCGAGCTAGGGATCACGCTTAGTCTGTGCATGATCAGGTCTTCAGAGATCCCGAGCATGTCGGATGGCTTCCAAGCAAAGAGGTCGACGTTGCGGCGAATGTAGCCGATTAGGTCGGACTTTAGGCCGGGCACGAGGGAGCAGCTCACGCAGAACCATTTTGACTTGTCTTCCTCGAAGTGGACTTCTTCTAGTTCGTACACAGGTTCGGGCTCCGGTTGGCTCCTTTCGGGTTGCAGCTCGACGACGTCCAGTGGAAACACACCGCCCCCGACTAACATGATCGTGCTTCCTCTTGATTCCCTCGAACAACCCCGACACCTGACTCGGTAGGGAACTTCAATTTCAGGTGGTAGGCCGAGGGAACAACCTGGAGGGAGCAGAGCCCTGGTCGGCCGAGGATGGCGTTGTAAGCCGCTTTGACGTTCACAATCATGAAGTCCATCGATTTGGTCCATCTGTGGGGGGTCGTACCGGCAGTGACATTCAAGGTCACGATCCCTTCTATTGGCACCGGGACACCGGAGAACCCATGCAGGATGTACCCGGCTGGCTTCAGCTTATCTCAGGGGAGCTTGAGGTTCTCAAACGCTTCTAGGAAGAGGATGTTTACCGAGCTTCCGTTGTCCACGAGGATCCGACGGACTTCGTAGTTCGCCATGACGAGGCTGATGATGAGCGCATCGCAGTGCGGGAGCCGGACCCCCTCTAGGTCTTCCCTTGAGAAGGAGACAGGGAGCTGCTGGACCTAGGGGGAAGGGAGGTCTCGGACGGCGTTTACCTCTCGGACGAACGCCTTGCGGGAAGTATTAGAATCCCCTCCCATAGGCCCCCCATGGACGCAGTATAGAATGGCTTGGCCTTCGGTCTCTTCAAGCTCGGGGTCCCGCTCGGGACGCTATTTGGGGGCGCGAGGAGGAGGAGAGGGCCTTCGGTTCCTTGTGTCCCTTCGGTCCCGGGCATCTTCTTGGGTGAATTCTCGGTGGTACCCTCGTTGGATGAGGGCCTCGATTTCGTCCTTAAGGGCCCGGCAGTAGTCGGTGTCGTGCCCATTGTCCCGGTAGAAACGACAGTAGAACCGCTGGTCCCTTTTCTTGTTGCCGGTTGGTCGAGGGGGCATCTGGACGAGGTCCCTGTCTTCGATCGCTAATAGGATGGCTGACACTTTTTGTGCCAGTGGCGTGTACCTCTCGAATCGCGGGATCGGAGGGATCCTCTTCATGCTGGTCCCGTCTTTCGGAACCTTCTTGGCTAGCTCTGCCTCATCGGCCTTGCACTTCCCCTTCCCCAGGACCTCTTTGGCGTCCTCAGAATTTAGGGCCTCCTCCGCCCGAATGTACTTCTCGACCCGATTGAGGCTGGTCAGGGAAATCGAGGGGAGGCTTCTTGGCCAAGCACGCCTTCAGCTAGCCATGTCGGACGTTGTGTCGGAATGCTGCCGAGGCGACCCCAGCGTCGAGGGAGGAGACGGACCTCGCCTCTGCGGTGAACCTCCTGACGAACTGACGGAGTGACTCCCCTTCCTTCTGTCGGAGGTCCGTAGGGACACGCTCGTCTTCTCGTCCTTCTTGTTGGTCACGAAGTGGGCAAGAAAGTTGGCCTCCAGCTGATCGAACGAGTAGATCGAGTCGGGGCACGTGCTTAGAGAACCATTCTCGAGCCGGACCCCAGAGGGTGACAGGGAAGGCACGACACAAGAGGAGATCCGAAGCGCTGTGAATCATTATGAGAGTCTTGAACCCCTCCATGTGATCAGCAGGATCACCCTCGTCATCATAGGTCTTGAGCTGGGGAAGGCCAGAAATTCCGGGGTATTTCTGCTTGTAGGATTGCAGTGGAGAAAGAAGGTCAGGGTAGGCCTATGACCCTGAGCCGGCCTCGGGCCGCCCTCGCCAAAGTGGTCGAGTCGGTTCTCCATTTCCTGTAGGCGTCGTAGAACGTTCTCGTCACGTTCTGGCGGGTGGGTTAGACCGCGAGACTCGCTGGCTCTGACATCCGACCGCGAGTGAGAGTGGCGGAGTGTCTCGTTGACGAGGGTCCCTAAGATGGCCTCACGATCTCGGTCCGAAAGTTTTGGAACTCACGGTGTGTGACCGGAGCTTGTCTGGCCGGGATCGCGTTGGGGTGGCAGCCTTCGGTCAGCGCGACTGAACTCCCGCTCCCGCTCCCTGGGATGAGTGCCTGGGATGGTTCGGGGCCGAGTTGGAAGCGGCCCCTTCCCTAGTTCGGCTGGCTTGCCGGTTCTCGATGACCCGACGCAAGTCGATTGTGACCGAGCGAGAAGCGCCCGGTCCGGGTTCGCCGTTGACCATCGAATGGTTGGATCCGTGAGTGTTGGCGGGGATGTCCTGGGGAGGAGCATCCGGACGACGTGCAGAGGTGATAGCTCTTCTGGCCTTGGGTGCCATGTGAGCTCGGATTGAGGGGATGACGTTCCTGGCCGGGGTCGGACTGAGGTCAGTACCGAGGGTTCCCACAGACGGCACCAACCTGATACGGTTTGTTTTTGGGGTTTGGCTGCAATAGGCGTAAGTTCTCTCAATTTGTATAGTGGAAGTCGTAGTACTAGCTAGGCTGAGGGAGCAGCTCGGGAGTAGCAGGAGTGAGGTGGAAGACGGATGCTCGGCTTGGATCCAGCAAGCTCGGCTCGGATCTAGGGGCACGGCTCGGTCTCGTGTACCTGCACTCTTCCTTGAAACACCGGGAGAGATTTCGGTGACAGGCTCTCCAACGATCTAGTCAGCTACTGGAAAGCAACGAGAGCTAGGGTTTTAGAGGGAAAAGATTGATTACCTTTGAATGAAGGAGGGGGCCTGGTATTTATAGGCAGAGCAGACGTGTAGCGCTCCGAATTTCCAATATGATATCTCGAAAATACGTGGCACAATTCCCAGCATCAACTTCAATTGCAATAGTAAACATAGCTAAAAACATAGATAATTTTTATTTCTTCTTTTATTACATCACTTATTTACAAAACACAACGGAATACAAAACGCCTTGAATTACAAACTTTCTTTACAACACATTCTTTTACAAATTTACATAAGCTCTTTTAACATTCTAGCACAAGTATCCAAATCCTAAGCTATAAGCACCTACTTGTAAAACAAGAGGCTAGAGATAACCCTAACCCCAAAAACTACAGGGGTCAGCCATAACGGAGTGAGTGACATAAAAAGAAAACAACATAAATAAAACATAAAACATAGAGTCATAAGCAACATGTATTGATAGCAAGAATAAATGAAATGAGAAATAACAATAAGTAAAGCATGAAAGCATCAAGGAATATGAGATAGTAAATAGTAATACATGAAAACATCAAGTGAAACTAGACTAAGTGTCAAGTGTAGGAAAAGCCGGAAAACACAAGCATAAAACAAAGTCAAGAAAACACAATCGCTATATGCTGACTCTTGAATGCAACTTGTCGGATTCTATGCATTCCATAGTAAATAGGTTCGGTGCAAGCCCTTATCGATCTCCACTTTATAAGGTTAAATCCCTCGTTATGCAACTAATCCTACTACGGTGATGGAAACAAGATCCAGAATACTCTGCGAATAGGCACCACAGCCCTCGACGTGCAAGCATCATGTAAGAATAGCTCAAAAACCGGAGAATCACCTTCCAGCCGTATACCACACTAATAGGCTTGCGAGGCCCTCGACGTGCAGATATACCAGATACATTCTGTGAATAGGCCCGCCGACCTTTGACACGTGAATGCACTCTGCATGATCCGTGAATAGGCCTGTAGACCATCGACACGCGAACATACAAATGTCATCTCGAGACAGGACAACAAACAGTCCTGGAACGCATCCGTTGGACTAACAAACCAAGAGCATATACTTACGTTTCCCAAGTTCCATCACATTTCCACTAGTGTCTGTCCTTAAGTTGGTTATTATTATTAAAACACAAAAATCTTCATCTCTAGAGTTAGTGTATCCTGCTAGACTTAAATACTCAACAACAATCCCAAGACCCAACTGGTCTAAATCAACAAATCTCAACTGCCAGTTCACAGGACTCCCACTCAACTCTTAGATATATCATCAAGACCAAAACTCACAAATCCATCGTCAAAACGATCATATGAAGACACTTCTCCAATCAACAAAACCCAAATCTTTTATAAAATTCTAGAATCCAAACCCAACAATAAAACATCTTGAAAACATATGTTCTGTAGAAAGGATAATATTTAGAATAGTAAGTTATAGATCCAAAAACTTTTAAAGAGTCAATCGTTTAAAGAACATCAGGATAACTCAAGAAAATATCAATAACAGTCGACTGTAAACCGGAGTCGGTCGACTGTCCAGAGCGAAAAACCATCACTTCAAGAAATAAAAATCTAAGTAGTAGCAGTTGACTGTAAAAAGTCATCGGTCGACTGTCCAGAGCAAAAATTCAAAACTTCGCAAAAACATCAAAACAGAGCAGAGACAGTCGACTGGAAAAATATTTCAGTCGACTGTTCCACGCGAAATTTCAAGAAAACGAGAAAACACAGCAGCCAGGTAGCGACAGTCGACTGTAACATTCAACCGGTCGACTGTCGACCTGCGACTGTCGACTGTCAACCGATACGGAGATTTACTTTATAAAAATGAAATCTATAAAAAATTTATTTCTGATATGATCAAATATGACTTGTAGAGTATATAAGAGTCCACAAAACCAATCAAAACAACTATGAATTGATAAAAATAGCTTTTTGATGAATTCATTCAAATTGAAATATGAATATGTGCATACTTCAAAATAAAATTTTTAAGAATCAATTATACATTAAAAGACCTTCGTATTATGTTCCAAACCATATTAATCCCAAAATATGTTTAGATATAACCAAAATCTTCAAAAACACTTAAAAATTCAATTCCTTCGAAACAACAAAATAAGATATTCATGTAATAGTGTTCATGCAAGTTTGTGTACCAAAGAAATTTCACAAATTCATCAATTTAGAAATAGACAAATGTTCAGATTAAATCTTTAATAATTGAGCAATTCAAATCCAAGTAAAAACTTCATAAAATCACGAAATCTCCAATTTAGTCATAATGCATCAAACTCCAATCCTCAAGACATGATCTTTTAATTCATTAGTCCTTCTCACAATTCCCTCAAACTCAACCATATTTATTTTCAATAGTTGACTCATGAACATCAACAAATTTAACATTAACATGATCAAGTTGCATTCATCCAACTCACCAATAGTCAAAAATTTCATCTTTAATCTATTTATGCATAACATTCACCATATTCAATCAAATCAGCAATAATCCAAAAGAAATAGCCTACTCATGATTTCTATTCAGTTCTTTAACAATCCCAAGTCAACAAATTAGGGTTTCAATTATCAATAACATGGTTTCATGAAAGGATTCACTTTTAATTCATCTACTAATCAAAACTTCACATATCATCATACAAAATCTTACCATGCTTTCTAATAGATAGATCATTACATACAACATACATATGACAAAACAAAACAAACATGTCACTCACCTTGTTGAAGAGATCAAACGAAGATAATAAAGAACAAGGAAAATTCCTCATTCGCAAGACTTCCAAGATCTTCTCTTTAAATCTCCAATAAATAATAATAATAAAATCTTTGTGTTGTGCAGCGAAAGACGGCTACACTCCACCTTTTTAAATATGCCGGAAATCAAGAGAATTAGGGTTTGAACATATTTGCAAAAATACTCTTTTTAAATACAACTTTACATATATAGATCTATATACTTGGAAACTTGATAAAACCAATTTATTTGAGATTTAAAAACAAAAACAACCATCATAAAGTCAGCTGACACTGTTTAAAAAACCCAGAAGACGAATTTGCACTTTTACCCCTCAAAATGACAATTTTGCAAAAAGATCCGCTTTTATCGAAACTTGTAAAATAAATCAAATTCATCAAAACAAAAGTAAACTTTTTAACTCTGAGTTGACTAGGAATTATACCCAGCCCAAAAATCCGAAAATCTAGAGTTTTCACTCCAATTGGTAATTTTGCACAAAAGTCCTTTTCGTAATATTTGCAAATAGGTCCAATAAATATCAGAAAAATCCAGAAAATTCACAAATAATATCTAATAATAAATAATGACTTTCCACAAAATAATTTTTGACTTTGAACTTTCCAAGAAAACATTTGTACGTGTTTTGCGCGTGTAAAAAGCTAAATCTTCAGAAAAATATTTATTAAATCTCCAAAAATTATTTTAATTTATTTATTAATCTTAAAAATAATATTTAAAAATACGGGATACTACAAAACGGGTCTGAGATCCTACTGGGCCGGGTTTGGACCCGTTTGCTCGTGGGCCTGATGTGGCAGAAGCCCAAGGGGCTCTGGGTTGATCTGATGATCAGGAGAGAGCGGGTTTGGGGGGATCTGGCGGTCCAGGAGGGGCCACGTCATCTGACCCATATCACGTACATTCTTTTCATAAGAAGCAAAATGGTTGTTTTTCAAGCCATTTTTTTCTTGAGTTGGATTAAATATGAAAAGGAATTAGCTTAGAATGCGAAAGTTTTCTTGTGTTTTTATTTTTTCTTCCATTGCAATCGTTGTGTTTTTATAATGATACCAAGCAGCACGCCTAACCTCAAATCCCTCCTTGCCCTCATACCAATACCAATGGCTTATTCATCTCTTCACTCATTTCTACACCACAATCATGCATGGTAATTATGCATCATCATTATCATCTACATTCATGATCCATATCCTTACTATGTTGTGTATCAGTATTGGCTCTGTTTCTTTCAGTTTGTAAGTTTTTTGTTTGCTTTAGATTGAGAAAATGGGCGATATTGGGTATGCGATTAATGGGAATGGGAATGGGAATGGAAGTTATGGAGAGAGTAGGAGAAAGAGTTGTTGGTACGCAGAAGAGATTGAAGTCAACTTGAGATGGAGCTTTGATCTCAATAGGTATCTATGTATGTATGTATTAATTTATATGAATACTCAACATCTATGTTTTGATACGTTAATTTTATCGAGATAGAAAATAACTCTGCAAATTTTGTCAGTCTAACTTGTTCAACTTTGTTTTTAAACTGTTCAACTTTGTTGTTAAATCGAATTTTGGTGAGAAGATCACCTTCCTCGATAATATTTCATTAAGAACACCTTAAAGAAACATGGTTTTTCTGCATACATAATAATGTTGGAGTCTTCGTCATAACTCAAATGTAAAGAAAAGTTAGTTTTCTTATCACTTTGGCTAGTGAAAATACTAAAAAGGTTGAAGCCTTTTGCCACAGTGGCTTTCTATTAATATGTTGTTGTTGGTTTCGAAGAAAATCTCAGAATAAATACACAGTGGAAAAATTACAAAAAATATCGAAACCTAGCAATGAATCCATGCAAAAACCATAAATCGTGTTTAGGAATTATACCTTAAAGATGAACCTGCTGTCTCCACAGTATGCCGATCACAGCACTGCAATATTGCGGTGCCTCTACGGTTTCCACACGAACGGATCAAATCAAGCTTTCCATTACGCCGCGGTGCTAGCTGCGGGAAGGGGATGTTCCTCACGATCTCTCTATCTATCACAATTTATGTGACGGCTAGGGTTTTTCTCAACTATCACTTTATCACAAATACGTATCATATATATATAGGTGCAGAAAATCAATCCTAAGAGAGTAATGAGGTTGTTGGGCTCACAATCTGATCTGGGTCAGATTTGTGTGTGGGCCTTTAAACTTTATTCAACCTATTTAATCTAATTAAACATCTAACCAATGTCATGAGTCTAAGTCTCACTTGGATCCCCAATTAAATTCATCTTATGACTTTAAATCTCAATTTCATTGATAGTAATACTAAAATCATATTCTAGTATTACAAACAGTGAGTGGTATCTAGCAATACATCACTGCTACTCAAGTAACAGAAATGTCAGTGATTTGACATAAACAATCTGTGACCAATGTTATCATGTAGTTTAGTCTCTTTGTCCATATATCTTAATTGACCGCAAGGCATAGAATGTGTCACCTTTGTATAGTTCAATCTTTGGTTTCTTTATATTCGAGTAGACTTATTAAAACAAATGAGCTCAATATCTCATATTGACTCATTTAAGCACGACCATATATTTTGCAGTCTCACTCAATGAAGGGCTCCATAGATATCGATCATGTTATCTAAGAGGGACAAATCCTATCCAAGCCACTCACATCCCTCCGCATGATTTGTAGTATATCCAATAGTCGACTTTATAATCACCTTATTACAAGCAATGTTTGACGACATTAAAACATACAACTTCTTATGTAGGGAACCATTGTGACTTCAAGTAAAAGGACTACGTACACCATGGTCACTGTGAGAACCGCTTATGACACTCACGTAACGATCCATGCATTGTTCTCATAATGAGTCAGTCCATTCTATTATTACTCTAATATGTACCGATGTGAAGACATAATATCTTATATCCATGACCCGTAAGATATGGTCACCAGTCTATGCACATACTAGTCTTTATGTATTATTGTTGTCATAATTCACAATAATACTTGACTAGTGACATTTAAGAATAGTGGTCTGATTACAACCAATAGGATCTCACAATCAAGTCATGCACTTAATTTTCCATGGTATTGAACCTACTATTTTAAGGATTTTATTATGTTCATTTAATCACAACAATAAAAGAAACACAATAAATAAAATGCCTCATATATGAAATAAATGTCATGATACAATGTAACTAGTAATGTCAATACACAACTGGCCTCTAAGGCATACACCAACAGTTGTACTTTTAGGGCAAATGCTCATCATATATAATAAGGATTGTTAATCTCTTCTTAAGGTTGTAAAAACCTCTGCATAGTAAGTTTTTAATGTATGCATTATGTACTGATTGTTTTGTGAGCTTCACATTATTAACTGACTGTAATATAATTTATCTATCAATACTTGCAGCATTTTACACACACGGGGCAACTCGGTACCAGGATATTGCACTATTGGACACAAAGCCCTTTGGAAAGGTCTGAACATAATTTTAAGTTTTTACTTATTCTGATAATACATTTGATTAAAAAATTTTAGCTCTACATCTCTGTTCTTCTTTTCTACACTATGCAGGCATTAGTTATTGATGGAAAGATTCGAAGTGCAGGAAAGCTTCCAAGTGCAGAGATTGATGAATTCATTTATCATGAATCTCTTGTGCACCCAGCATTGCTCCACCATACTAAGTACTATATATATATATATATAGTCAATTGAATTTTTTCCTTTCTTAAAATAGATAGGCCCTCATTACAGTTTATGATACCGATACTTTTTTTTTGGGGTATAGTCCTTAGATCATTTTCATAGTGGGGCGAGGTGAGTTATAAACGGCAAGAGAAATCCTTCGCCATGGGACTGTAGAAAAGGTGGTTATGTGTGACATTGATGAGGTAATTGATTCAGCAAACTTTCTAGATGAATTTTATTATTAATCAGAGACGAACTTAATTTGAAGGCTTAGAGCTTTGTTACTACTACATGAAATTAAATGACACTATCTTCTTTTTTGCACTTCAATTTGAGGCTTAGCTTTGATGTTTAATCTCTTTTTGTAGCTTGATGTTTAAATTTGTTTTTCTACTTTTAGTTAATAATGTATCTTAGAATTGCTTGTAATACTACTTATTTTCACTTTAATTCCCTTGCAGGAAGTAGTTGATTTCTGTAAATTACATATGGAGGCTAATAAAGATGCCTTCTTTGATTCAAGACTCCACCTAGTCATTAATGATGCTCGGTAATCCCATTACACTTGAATACTTGAATTAGTGATGCTAGCCTTCTCCGTAAGATATAACAAATGAAATACAACTTCAAATTCAGAGCATACTGCATTAGCTCTTAACATTTACTATCTAAGACATAGTACTAATGAAATCATTGACATTCAGAGCTGAACTAGAGAAAAGTGTGGATGGGTTCGATGTGATCGTAGGCGAACTTGCTGATTCGATAAAGACGGGCCATGCTACCAACTGTATACAAAGTCATTCTATGAATCCATCGTCAAACCCAGGCTCAATGAAGGCGGTATTTGTAACACAGGTATATGGTAATTGCCTACAAATGGCATTCTTCATATTCATACAAGGATATTTTATTTTATTTTATTTTTGTCAGCTATTGCAGGCAGGACCTACAGAAGTCTTCTCACATACTTAAATTTTCTCATGTATCTTCAACACATTGAAGCATGTCTTTCGATGTATGCATCTATAAGCAACTCTTTTGATCATCTTCTTTACTGAATGCTTTTAGCTTCATAGTTTCTTAGATATGTGATATTTGTTTTTGTATTCAGATGTGCCATACTCAGCTCACATTCCTTCCTATGCGGACACTTGGGGTTAGGTCTAATCTTCCAGATCTTTTTTTCTTTTTCTTGTGCAATATCATTAATTCAATTCGTGTTGTATTCTGTATGGATCGTATGGTTGGTTTGTGTATTATGCATATTCCTAATAACTTGTTTCTGTAATATAGTTTAGAAGGATGGAAAAGTATTTAAGATGAAGTCTCTTTCTGTAGCATATAGTTTGGAACAGAGAAAGATAAATCTTGAATATTATTTTTCCTTTTTTTCTTTTTCTTATGCTAGATGTTATGGATTGAATTGGTTGTATTAAATGGAATTAAGGAGTTCTATGTTGTTTTATAACATATATATGAAATTCTATTTTATGTAGGGTATTTTTTAATTACATTTTTTTAAATTAAAAAAAATACCTATCCCCACATTTTTGGGGAAAAAAATGTCGGGATAGGGTATTTTCTAAAAAAACAAACAAATAACCTATCCCTGCGTTTTACGATGTTTGTGTTCAAAAACGCCGGGATCGTAACCTTTTCCTTTTTTTAAATAAAAGGTCTATCCCGACATTTTTATTAAAAAAACACCGGTATAGGTATGGTCTATAGCAGCGATGTAAAAAACGTCGGAATAGACCTATATCTGTCCGGACGCATGCTACAATGACGTTTTTGGCAGCATTTCCAGAAATGCCGTTACGGTCTATCCCGACATTTAAATGCCGGGATAGCCACCATCGGAAAAGCCTGTGCGGTTTGTAGTGGTCGTTGTTTGAAACAATGACTTAAGGCTAAGAAAATTTTGAACAAAAAACTTGCCCTTTGTAATTATTATTGTTATTATTATTATTATTTTATTTTTAATTTTTAATTTTTTTTTTTGGGGGGGGGGGGGGGGTATGAAGAGGGTGAAGAAATATATTTTTGAATGTTTTATATTTTCAAAATGTGATGACATCTTAATTTATCAACTTTTAATTAACTCTCTCTTCACTGTATTTATCTTCGCTTATTGCAAACTCCAATAACTGGTGTTAGAGTTACTTAAGCCGCTGTCTCTAATAAATCATAGTCTGTTGGTTGAATAATTCAAACAGAGACTTGACCCTACAACAAGCAAGCCTAACCCAAACAGAGTCTTTTAGGCGCTTCCGATTTCCTGCAAAGTCTTTCCTTCCATAATGCGAGATGAAATTTTGTCCTTTATGTCTTTTTATAACCATGCGTATTGATTGTTAGGGTTAGGGTTAGGGTTCAACGGCTTAGGATAGGGTAAAAAATGAACTATTCTGTTCATTCTCTTATTTTTGTTTGGACAATTTTTTTTAATTATCTCTGATGCACACTAAATTTTGACTTTATTATTAGGTCTTTTTAATACTCTAAATTAACAGTTAAGTTTAGATGTAGGGTTAGTCTTAGTTATGTAGGGTTAATACTCTGAATTCAAGTCTCCGTTGGATTTCTTCTCTGAAAGACCCTGCACTACTGGAAACTGTGGGTTCAGTAACTCCATCACCCGTCTTTGGATAAGGCAAAAAGTGGAAATAAAAAATGGCCAAAAAAGTATCTTTTTAGTGTCTACATAAAAATCCCCTCCCCCCCCCCACCACAAAAAAAAGAAAAAAAAGAAGATTTTGAAAAAAATAAAATTGGAAAAAACTAAAAAGGACAAATTTATTTGCAAATCGTAGTGCTATTTTCCCTAATTCATTATAACATATAGCCGTTGTTTCAAACAACGACTTAGGTTATAGTAGATTGTTGTTTAAAACAATGGCTATAGTTGGTTTCTTTTTTTAAAAAAATTTGGATTTAGACTTTATTTTTTAATATTTTGTTGTGTTTAATAAGAAATTTTGTATTTAATCTAATGTTGATTTTTTATAAACTGTAAGCGAAGAAAGCAAGGTTTTATATTGTTATCGGATTTATGTAGGATTAGGGTTAGGGTTACGGTAAGGGTAGGGTAGGGGGTTAGGGTTAGGGTTAGGGTTAGGGGTGGAGGGTACGGTTAGGATTAGGGTTAGGGTAGTGTTAATTCTCCGTTTGAATTCTTCTTTCCGAAATAGTCCGAATTATTAGAGAAAACGACTTAGGTATTCACTAGCGCACGTTTTTGGAGACTTCAGTAATAAAAATAAGATGTAATCGAATATTGAAAATTATAAAAAAACACAATAAAATAAAGAGTTGTTCCTCTTCATACCCCCCCCATTATAATAATAATAATAATAATAATAATAATAATAATAATAATAATAATAATAATAATAATAATAATAATAATAATAATAAATCGTTGAAATAAGCAAGAATCTATAATCTCAAATATTTTTATATTGAAGCCATTGTTTGAGAATTTCTTTCAAATTTGAACTAACCTTAGGCCGTTGTTTGCAACAACATACTAATTTAAAATAATATGTTTTTAGAGACAAGGGCTTAGGGCTAGTTGAAATTTATTTAAAAATCTCTTGCTATCTTTAAAAGAGTTTTTCCTTAGGATTTACTTGATCCCAATAGATATGTTCATCACAATCCTCAGATATGACATCACATTTTTAAAATATAAAAAATTGGCAAAAAAACCATCATCACTGTCTACATAATTACCCCTTAAAAAATACACAAATTATAAATGACCCAAAAAAAACCAAAAAAAAAAAAAAATAAAACAAAAAATAAATAAAAAATGGGGGTAATATGGTAGGGTCAAGTCAGAGTGCTATGCACCATTTTTTTTGTGACAGTGAAAAGATATAACAACAATAACAACAACAAAGTTCTTTTCCCAACTAGTTGGGGTCGACTACATGAATCCTGGTTTTCCATTCTGCTCGGTTTGGCGCAATATCTTCTGTAAGGTAACAAGCTATCATATATTTTCTTACCGTTCACCCAAGTAATTTTAGGTCTTCCACTACCCCTAACTCTACCCTCAATACTTATCAAATCATTCTTTCTAATGGGGGCATTACTAGATCTATGTGTGACATGTCCAAACTACCTAAGGTGATTCTCTCTTAACTTATCTTGGATAAGAGCTATATTTAACATGTAGAACCCCGTATTTTCAAATATTATTTTAATTATTTGAAAAATGAAGTTTAAATGATTTTGAGTATTTAATAAATATTTTCCAAAGGATTTATCTTTTGTACAAGTGCAGAACACGTGCAAATGACTTTTCAGAAGTTTGAAAAATTAAGTTTTCTTTATGAAAAATCATTATTTATTATTTGAGAATTATTTAGTATTTTTCCAGATTTTTCTGAAGTTAAATGTACCTATTTGCAATTTTCGAGAAAAGAAGGACTTATTTGCAAAATTGACAATTTTAAGGGTTGAAGTGCAAAAGATGTTTTCTGGACATTCCGATCAGTACTTTTGAGGTTTGGAAATGTATTTTTCTATTAGATCCTAATTTAAAGGATATTTGATTTAGTTTTCAAGAAAAAGGATTATATATGTAAAATGTACTTTCGAAAGGATTAGTTTGCAAAGTGGGGATTAAACCCTAATATACAATCTGGCATATTTAAGGGAAATTCCTTTTCCCAGCCGTCATTGAATATATACAGAATTTTGAGATTTATTTTGAGGAGCAAGAAGAGGATTCTTGGATCTAGCAAAAAGAGGAAGCTTTTGTGGAATTTTCTTCAAGAACAAGGTGAGTTGGTTTGTTTTGTTTTGTTTGCTTTGTTTGATTTGAATGATGAATGAAGTGAGACCTTTGTTATGATTGTTGTGATCGTATGCTATTGTTTTGTTAATCTCATTGTATATATGATATGGATCTTTCATTTGATATGGATGATTAGAACTTTTAAGTGATATTTGGACCATGATGAGAAAAGATTTAGATTTGTTGAGGATATGTTGATTTATGAGATCATGTTGTAGAAAGAAAATTAAGAACTGATTATGTTGTGATCAGATATTGCACATCTGGATCTAGTGATTGCAGACCAACCTTGTTTATGTGTTGAGGACGACATTTAGTTTTGTTGAGAAAAACCCTAATCAAAGGATTAAGAGTTTAGATCATGAGGATTTGAGATTTGAGTATTTGATTGATTGAGTAATGTATCCTTGATGGAGATTATTGAGAGTTGTTTATTTGCCTGGATACAAATTAATTTTTATGATCAGTGGATCTTTAGAAAACTCTGGTTTTGATTGGTGTTCAGACCTATACTTTTGTAAATCTGTAGCCGACAGCCGACTGTCAAGCGAAGCAGTCGACTGGTACGTGCCTGCTGTGTATTTTCAGTCTTTGAGATTGTTCGGGACAGTCGACCTAGACTGAAGTCAGTCGACTGGTCCTCTGGTTGTATTTTGTTCAGTTCTTTCGGGACGGTCGACTGATGACTTGTCAAGTCGACTGGTCATGCCTTAGATTATTTTTGCAAAATATTGGGATATGTCCTCTGGACAGTCGACTGGTCCTTTATGCAGTCGACTGGTCCTGTAGGATCTTGGTATTTGATTCGAGATATTTTGTTTAGTGTTTGATTTTGAGACATTTGTTCAGTGTTTGATTTTAAGATGTTCAGTTAAGTATTGGTTTTTGAGATGTTCAGTTAAGAACATGATTTTGAGATATTTTGTTGAGCCACTTGTTAAGTGGAATTTGTTCAGATATTTGTTTTTGAGTCTCTAGAGGTAGGTGACCCTAGTATACCGGTGTTTGTTCAGTTATTTGTTGAGGCCCATTGAGGCAAATATTCAGTTATTCAGATTTTTAGTCCGGTAGGGTACACTACTCTAGGAGATTTGTTCAGTAACCCAAACTAATAAGGACAGGCATTAGTAGTGTCATGACGAATGGGAACTTGAGTTATGTACCTCAGTATGGCTTTTGATGTAGGATTTAATCTCCTGAATTATCCAAGTAGTTAACTTGTGATGTGTGATTTATCTCCGGAATTATCCAGGTAGTTAACCTGTGATGCGAGGTATTTCTCCTGAATTATCCAAGTAATTATCTTGTGATGTGGGATTGAACTACGGAATTATCGGAGTCGAGGCGACGCTTTTGGGGTATTATTGTGATGATGAGTCTATGTTTAGATGTGGGATGATCTCCTGAATTATCCAGGGAAAATACCTGTGATGTGGGATCAATCTCCGGAATGATCAAGCATGGGCAAATTATCATAGTTTATCTTCATCTCTTAGTAGTCATCGTTGTCAGCATATAGTCATGATGTTTTCTTGAATCACTTTTATGCATTTGGATTTCCTGTTTTCACACACTTGGTTTTGGTTTTGGTATCACCCATTATTCTTTGTCGTACTTCATACTTTAGTGTTTGATTATTATTTGTTGGATATTATGTTTTAAGTTCATTTATGCTATTGGTTTGATTTGTTACCACTCACACCATTTTTATGGCTGACCCCTTTAGTTTGGGGGTTAGGGTTCAACTCTAGCCTCACTTGTTGCAGGTTATTGCTTAGATTGGAGGTTGGATGCTTGAGTGGGCAATTTGAGATTATTGGATTATTTAGTGATTGGTGTAAAAGAATTGTAAAGACATATTGTGTTGTTATTGAGTTGTTAATAAAGATTAAATTGGTGTTGAGATGTTTAGACTTCCGCTGTGATTTGTAATAATTGTTGTAATAAAAGAAAGAAAAATTTAGTAGTGTTGTTGGTGTTTATTGTTCTATTGAAGTGGATTGCTGGGATTTCGCCACTTATTTTCTAAGCTCTCATATTAGAAATTTGGGGCGCTACAGAGATTGGTATCAGAGCTCTGCTTCAATGCAATAATAGACTTAGTATGACAACCAACCTAGGTGTGGACACTAGAGAGTGAGTACCTAGGTGTGGACATTAGAGTGTGAGTATCACATAGAATTAAATTATGATGTTTGGTTTGAAATTATGGTTTGACTTCGCCATAGGGCATTGATTTGAGTTTGAATTGTGTGTGCTCTAACTTTACCCTCGTTTTGCAGTAATCACGATGGTTGCACCCAGAGGTAGAAATGGTGGCAACAATGAGGATGGATCGGGTAGTTCTTGAGGAGCGGGAATTGACCTAGAGGCTGAGTTTGCTAAGGTTTATCAGACCTTGAACACATTGATGGCATTCAATGTGGCGCAGCAGCAAGCGCAGCAGCAGAACCCGCCGCCGAATCATGGAGCTGGGCATGGATTGGTGAATGCCGACCCCATCAAGCAGATTGAATCCTTTAAGAGGATGAGGCCGCCAGTCTTTGAGGGACAAGCTGATCCAACAGCAGCAGATGATTGGATTAGGAAGATGGAGACGATTTTCGAGGTGTCAGAGACTCCGGCAGCTAGCAAGGTGAAGTTAGCTTCGATGCAGCTCGAGAAAGATGCTGGTGTTTGGTGGGAGTCATTGAAGAGGACTCTGGGAGATCAGCCTTTGACATGGGAAGCTTTTCTGGAGGAGTTCAGAGATCGCTTCTTTCCTCTGGATGTTCAAGAGAAGAAGGCGACTGAATTCATGAACCTTCAGCAAGGGAGCATGACTGTTCGGGAGTATGAGACGAAGTTCGCTCAATTTTCGAGGTATGCACCAGAATTGGTCATGGATGAAGCTAAGAAGGCCAAAAAATTTGAGCAGGGCTTGAGGCCGAACTTGAGGTCAAGGATGGTTCCGTTGGGTATCAGGAGATTCGAGAAGCTGGTCAGGAGGGCCGCGATGACTGAAGAGGATATGGACTTGTTTCAGAAGAAGCAGGATACATGGAACCGGAACAAGAGGCCAGCATCAGGCCAGAGTGGGAAGGGATTCCCCGCGAAGCAGGCAAAGTTCAGTGGACCGGTGCAGAAGGCACCTGGAGCTCAGGGAGTGACCTGCTACTACTGCAAGGAAGTAGGACATTACAGGTCAGCATGTCCGAAGTTGGCAGAGCATGTTTGTTCTCAGTGTGGGCAGACTGGACACTCAAAGCCCCATTGTCCACAACTGAAGAAAGATGGTTCGGGTGGAAGCAAAGTCCCGAAGAGGCAAGGGCGAGTATTTGCATTGACCGAGGAGGATGCGAAGAACTCGGAAGATGTAATACAGGGTATGCAGGAATTTCGATTTCTTTCATTTTTGAGTCAGTGTAATGAATAAAAGCTTTTCTTTCAGAATAATTTAAGATTGAGTATCATTCTTATTGTAACAGGAGTTGTTTTAATAAATGGAATAAAAGCAAAGGTTTTGTTTGACACTGGTTCATCGCATACATTTGTATCGCCAAGTTTTGCAAAGATCTTAGGTTTGGAACCTAAGTTATTTCCAGACAGGGTTTTGTCGGTGGCAACGCCGTCAGGTGAAGAGCTGGTAGCGGATCGATATTACGAGGGCTGTGATATCGAGGTTGGTGGAAGGATGTTCGGCATCGACTTGATCGAGCTACAAGTGTTGGGAGTGGATGTCATTGTAGGCATCGATTGGATGGCTATATATGATGCCACAATTGATTGCAAGCAGAAGGAGGTGTTAGTGAAAGCACCAGGTGGACCTGCAGTAACTTTCCAAGGGAGGAAGAAGATTCCGCAAGTGGCTGCAATGGTATCTAAGAAGTCTATTGCAGATGAAGTCAAGGGCATTCCAGTGGTTCGAAGTTTTCCTCAGGTGTTCTTGGATGATTTTCCAGGATTACCGCCGCAGAGAGATGTAGAGTTTAGCATCAATGTTCAGCCGGGGAGTGCGCCGATTTCCAAGGCTCCGTACAGGATGGCACCTGTAGAGCAGGATGAAGTGAAGAAGCAGATTGAAGAGCTCTTGAGCAAAGGGCTTATCAGACCGAGTTCATCTCCGTGGGGAGCGCCAGTGTTGTTGGTCAAGAAGAAGGATGGGTCGATGAGGATGTGCATTGACTACAGGGAGTTGAATAGGGTGACTATTCAGAACAAGTACCCACTGCCGCGGATAGATGATTTGTTCGACAGGCTTCGAGGAGCAGCGGTATTTTCGAAGATTGACTTGAGGTCAGGATATCATCAGGTGCGAGTCAAGGAGGAAGATGTGAACAAGACAGCGTTCAGGACTCATCATGGATTGTACGAATTTTTGGTGATGCCATTCGGGTTGACGAATGCGCCAGCAGTTTTCATGGATATGATGAATCGGGTGTTGAGGCCATTCATTGATTCCTTCGTGGTGGTCTTCATCGATGATATCTTGGTGTATTCGAAGTCGGAGGAGGATCATTCTAAGCACTTGACAGCGGTATTACAGACATTGCAGGAGCACAGCTTGTATGCTAAATTGTCGAAGTGTGAATTTTGGAAGTCTGAGGTAGCTTTCCTTGGTCACATTCTTTCTAAGGAGGGAGTGGCTACTGACCCTCAGAAAGTGGAAGCAGTAAAGGATTGGCCCAGGCCGACGTCAGTGAAGGAAGTCAGAAGCTTCTTGGGATTAGCTGGTTACTATCGGAGGTTTATTCAGGGGTATTCTCAGATTGTAGTTCCATTGACAGGTTTGACCCGGAAGAGTGTGGCATTTGTGTGGACAGATAAGTGCGAGGAGAGTTTCCTTGAGTTAAAGGAAAGGTTGACTACCGCACCTATATTAGCATTGCCGCAAGCAGGGAAGGATTATGACATCTACAGTGATGCATCTCTCAGAGGTTTGGGATGTGTCTTGATGCAGGAAGGCAAGGTCATTGCGTATGGTTCGAGGCAGTTGCGTCCGCATGAGAAGAATTATCCGACGCATGACTTGGAGTTAGCAACTATCATATATGCCTTGAAGCTATGGAGGCATTATGTCTATGGTGAGAAGGTCAATATGTACACTGACCACAAGAGTCTGAAGTATATCTATCAGCAGAGGGATTTGAATCTTCGTCAGAGAAGATGGTTGGAGGTATTGGAAGACATTCGTCCTGAGATCAAGTATCATCCAGGCAAGGCGAATGTAGTGGCTGATGGACTTAGCAGGAAGAGTAGTTTGTCAAGGTTGATCACTACTCGAAGAGAGTTGGCAGCAGAGATCGATCAGGCAGGTATCGAGGTGGTACTGCGAGGTTTAGGGGCATCTTTGGCTCAGTTGAGGCTGCAGCCGTCCTTGAGAGAGAAGATTGTGGAAGGTCAGGGATCAGATTCAGAGATCCAGAAGATGTTGCAGCAGGTTTCAGAAGGCAAGTTATCAGAATTTCGTGTCCAAGATGGAGTTCTTTGGTTGGGTGAGAGGTTGTGTGTTCCAGATGATGCAGAGTTGAGAGGGAGTATCTTGCAGGAGGCGCACAGCACATTGTTATCAGTTCATCCAGGAGGTACGAAGATGTACAGGGATATCAAACCCCACTTTTGGTGGTCTGGCATGAAGCGAGATGTAGCAGATTTTGTGGCAAGGTGTCTGACTTGTCAGCAGATCAAGGCAGAGAATCAGAGACCTGGAGGTTTGTTGCAGCCATTACCCATTCCGGAGTGGAAGTGGGAGAATATCAGTATGGACTTTATCACGGGTTTGCCTAGGAGTTCGAAGGGCAATGACTCGATTTGGGTTGTTGTGGACCGATTGACTAAGTCGGCACATTTTCTAGCCATGAAAATTACTTGGTCGATGGAGAAATTGGCTGAGTTGTACATTGGAGAGATTGTGAGACTTCATGGAGTTCCAGTTTCGATTGTGTCTGACAGAGACGCAAGGTTTACTTCGAGGTTTTGGAAGAGTCTACAAGCAGCTTTGGGCACCAGAACTGATTTCAGTACAGCATTTCATCCGCAGACAGATGGTCAGACGGAGAGGGTGAATCGAGTGCTGGAAGATATGTTGAGAGCTTGTGTTATGGACTTTGGTGGTAGTTGGGAGAGATACTTGGCATTGGTTGAGTTTGCCTATAACAATAGTTACCATGCAAGTATTGGGATGGCACCTTATGAGGCTTTGTATGGGCGGAGGTGCAGGACACCTGTTTGTTGGTATGAGGTTGGCGAGAGGCAGATGTATGGTCCCGAGATCGTACAGCAGACGTCAGAGCAGATTGTGTTGATTCGCAAGAGATTAGTTGAAGCTCAGAGTCGGCAGAAGAGTTATGCTGACACTCGACGAAGAGATTTGGAATTTGAAGTTGGGGATGCAGTTTTTCTCAAGGTTTCTCCGACCAAAGGAGTGATCAGATTTGGTAAGGGTGGCAAGTTGGCGCCGAGGTACATTGATCCGTACAAGATCGTGGAGAGGATTGGCAAGACCGCATACAGATTGAAGCTTCCAGAGGAGTTGGCTCAGGTACATGATGTGTTTCATGTATCATTATTAAGGAAGTATGTTGCCGATCAAAAGCATCAGTTGGTAGAAGTTCCTGAAGATCTACAGGTGAACCTGAGTTACAAGGAACAACCTGTTGAGATCGTTGATCGTAGGGAGAAAGTTCTTCGAAGCAAGGTGATACCTATGGTCAAGGTATTGTGGAGGAATCAACAGTTCGAGGAGGCTACTTGGGAGCCAGAGGGTCGCATGCTGAAGGATTTCCCTGAATTGTTTGAATGAATGTATTTCTTGTAGGTGAATGGAATTCTTTGAATGATTGAACTATTGATTGATACATGATGTAATCTTTATTTTGATTGTGATGTTATATGAATCATTTGGATTTTGATCTATTTGGGAAGTATTGTTTCCTTTTGTTGGTATGTGTTTGAACTCATTAGAAGTAGTTCTGAGGACAGAACTCTTCTAAGGAGGGAGTGATGTAGAACCCCGTATTTTCAAATATTATTTTAATTATTTGAAAAATGAAGTTTAAATGATTTTGAGTATTTAATAAATATTTTCCAAAGGATTTATCTTTTGTACACGTGCAGAACACGTGCAAATGACTTTTCAGAAGTTTGAAAAATTAAGTTTTCTTTATGAAAAATCATTATTTATTATTTGAGAATTATTTAGTATTTTTCCAGATTTTTCTGAAGTTAAATGTACCTATTTGCAATTTTCGAGAAAAGAAGGACTTATTTGCAAAATTGACAATTTTAAGGGTTGAAGTGCAAAAGATGTTTTCTGGACATTCCGATCAGTACTTTTGAGGTTTGGAAATGTATTTTTCTATTAGATCCTAATTTAAAGGATATTTGATTTAGTTTTCAAGAAAAAGGATTATATATGTAAAATGTACTTTCGAAAGGATTAGTTTGCAAAGTGGGGATTAAACCCTAATATACAATCCGGCATATTTAAGGGAAATTCCTTTTCCCAGCCGTCATTGAATATATACAGAATTTTGAGATTTATTTTGAGGAGCAAGAAGAGGATTCTTGGATCTAGCAAAAAGAGGAAGCTTTTGTGGAATTTTCTTCAAGAACAAGGTGAGTTGGTTTGTTTTGTTTTGTTTGCTTTGTTTGATTTGAATGATGAATGAAGTGAGACCTTTGTTATGATTGTTGTGATCGTATGCTATTGTTTTGTTAATCTCATTGTATATATGATATGGATCTTTCATTTGATATGGATGATTAGAACTTTTAAGTGATATTTGGACCATGATGAGAAAAGATTTAGATTTGTTGAGGATATGTTGATTTATGAGATCATGTTGTAGAAAGAAAATTAAGAACTGATTATGTTGTGATCAGATATTGCACATCTGGATCTAGTGATTGCAGACCAACCTTGTTTATGTGTTGAGGACGACATTTAGTTTTGTTGAGAAAAACCCTAATCAAAGGATTAAGAGTTTAGATCATGAGGATTTGAGATTTGAGTATTTGATTGATTGAGTAATGTATCCTTGATGGAGATTATTGAGAGTTGTTTATTTGCCTGGATACAAATTAATTTTTATGATCAGTGGATCTTTAGAAAACTCTGGTTTTGATTGGTGTTCAGACCTATACTTTTGTAAATCTGTAGCCGACAGCCGACTGTCAAGCGAAGCAGTCGACTGGTACGTGCCTGCTGTGTATTTTCAGTCTTTGAGATTGTTCGGGACAGTCGACCTAGACTGAAGTCAGTCGACTGGTCCTCTGGTTGTATTTTGTTCAGTTCTTTCGGGACGGTCGACTGATGACTTGTCAAGTCGACTGGTCATGCCTTAGATTATTTTTGCAAAATATTGGGATATGTCCTCTGGACAGTCGACTGGTCCTTTATGCAGTCGACTGGTCCTGTAGGATCTTGGTATTTGATTCGAGATATTTTGTTTAGTGTTTGATTTTGAGACATTTGTTCAGTGTTTGATTTTAAGATGTTCAGTTAAGTATTGGTTTTTGAGATGTTCAGTTAAGAACATGATTTTGAGATATTTTGTTGAGCCACTTGTTAAGTGGAATTTGTTCAGATATTTGTTTTTGAGTCTCTAGAGGTAGGTGACCCTAGTATACCGGTGTTTGTTCAGTTATTTGTTGAGGCCCATTGAGGCAAATATTCAGTTATTCAGATTTTTAGTCCGGTAGGGTACACTACTCTAGGAGATTTGTTCAGTAACCCAAACTAATAAGGACAGGCATTAGTAGTGTCATGACGAATGGGAACTTGAGTTATGCACCTCAGTATGGCTTTTGATGTAGGATTTAATCTCCTGAATTATCCAAGTAGTTAACTTGTGATGTGTGATTTATCTCCGGAATTATCCAGGTAGTTAACCTGTGATGCGAGGTATTTCTCCTGAATTATCCAAGTAATTATCTTGTGATGTGGGATTGAACTACGGAATTATCGGAGTCGAGGCGACGCTTTTGGGGTATTATTGTGATGATGAGTCTATGTTTAGATGTGGGATGATCTCCTGAATTATCCAGGGAAAATACCTGTGATGTGGGATCAATCTCCGGAATGATCAAGCATAGGCAAATTATCATAGTTTATCTTCATCTCTTAGTAGTCATCGTTGTCAGCATATAGTCATGATGTTTTCTTGAATCACTTTTATGCATTTGGATTTCCTGTTTTCACACACTTGGTTTTGGTTTTGGTATCACCCATTATTCTTTGTCGTACTTCATACTTTAGTGTTTGATTATTATTTGTTGGATATTATGTTTTAAGTTCATTTATGCTATTGGTTTGATTTGTTACCACTCACACCATTTTTATGGCTGACCCCTTTAGTTTGGGGGTTAGGGTTCAACTCTAGCCTCACTTGTTGCAGGTTATTGCTTAGATTGGAGGTTGGATGCTTGAGTGGGCAATTTGAGATTATTGGATTATTTAGTGATTGGTGTAAAAGAATTGTAAAGACATATTGTGTTGTTATTGAGTTGTTAATAAAGATTAAATTGGTGTTGAGATGTTTAGACTTCCGCTGTGATTTGTAATAATTGTTGTAATAAAAGAAAGAAAAATTTAGTAGTGTTGTTGGTGTTTATTGTTGGTGTTTAGACTTCCGCTGGGATTTCGCCACTTATTTTCTAAGCTCTCATATTAGAAATTTGGGGCGCTACATAACATGTCTCGTATATGCTTGTTTCTAATTCTATCCTTCCTGGTTTTACCACATGTAACCCATATTTTCGATTTTACGGATTTCTATTTGTAATTTTTACTTTTCTTAAATTATTGTATCCTAATTTAGCTAATAATAAATCTTTTTGTCCTCTTCAATCTATTGTACTCTTTCAGTCAGTCAATTTTTAAGTTGAACCCTGAAATTTTAGTACACTCTATTTTTTTTTAATGTTGAGTATTTAATTAATCTGTTATATTCTGATTTGATTTTCTTATTGGATCCCATCCAAAGCCCACTTTCTTAACCCATACCCTAACCCGTTAATCCAAAACCCATTACTCAACCCTATATATACTAATTAACTCTAACCTTAATTAATTAATCTACCTAATCAATCCCCTCAGCCGCTCTCTTCTTCCTCTCATTTCTTCCGAAACACAATCCCCCAAAGCTGCCTCCCATCACCCTCCCATTGCACCTCACCGTGACAGCCACCACAAGCCCTTCATCGCCCCCTCATCCCCGTGCACCCCGGTGCTGCCTCGTTGCTCCTCCCAGCGCCACCACTCGCACCCCATCAACAACCCCCGACGCTGTCTCTTACACCCATATACAAAAACTTCACCCTACACCCCGATCGTCTCCCTTGTTCGCTACACCCCCGACCACCATCGATAACACCCCCGCAGCCCTCGCTGCACTCGTCGCCATCCACCATCGTAGCAACCATCACAACAGCACCTTCACTGAACCCCACTTGACAGCCAGCCTCCTGCTCGACCCCCGATTGCCTTGCCCGCATACTCGATGCTGCTGTGTCACCTACTATCACTGCCGCATCCTGAAGCCCAATGCTGCCACCTTGCTGCCTTGCTGCGTGTGGTTGTTCCGTTGCTGTTTTGACCCGTTGCTGCTGCTCTTCTCCCGCGTTGTGATCGTCTCATAAGGCAAGTTCTCTTGAACCAACTTGTTACTCTAGTTTAAGAATTATTTTGATCTCTGCAAGTAGTCCTTATTTCGTTATTGTATCTTATTTTGCTTGAAAGATTCATCGATGAAACCAAGTAGTAGTTTTATTTTTGTGTCGTTTCCTTGACTCTATCCTAAGCCATGTTATCCATCGTCATATGCATACACCACACAAACACAAACTAGAAACACGTTTTGTAGAAGAAATAATAATTTGAATGCATTTCGGTTGTATATGATGTCATAACTAGATTCGTAAATTTAATACTGTAGTGATAGTAATTTGTTATGTTAACGGTAAGAATCCATCCTAATTATTGAGTATAAATGCTAGTTCATTTCTTGTTATATGTATAAGTGGATTGACTATCGTGATTGTTGTGAAGGAGTGCATTTTACTACTGTCCTGCTGTTCATACCATCTTGTAATGATATTTTGACCCAATTTCTGTTAGAATTAATTTAACCATTATATAAAAAAAATCATATCCCTTTGAATCTAGTTTCCATAAGATTTGACGGATCTAAATTCCGATTTATAGACTGCAAGTTATTGTATTTTTAATACTGCTAGGTTTGTAATTCCAGATTTCTGTGTAGAGGCTTATCGACACAATTTAATATTTAAAATAGTGTATTATCAGTAAAATGAAGACTTGAGATTAACTAGGTTGTTACTAGAAATGGTTATAATTCACTTTGAATTTTTTTATAAGATTATTTGATGAATTTTCCAGACCCATTATATATGAGAACATGATCCTAGGTTGTTGCCAGAGCACTAGTTTAGTAAAGAACCAGACTTTTGACCTAGTTAAAGATAATATTATTTAGAGCTTATTAAATGAGATTTGTAGCCCTCTGTGTCTGCAATCCATAATATCTAATGGTTTTGCAATCCGACTTACGGATTGCAAGATATTCAATGCATTACCTTGTTTAACTAAGTGAAACAGTAGATTAAATTTAGAATTTAGACCTGAGATTAATCATGTTATTGTTGAACACTGTTCAGAAATAAATTATGGTTTTTATAAGATTTTTCAATGAATTTACAGTCAACTTTTATATATAAGAATTTGACCCTAACATATTGCGTGAACATGAAACCAGTAAAGAATGAAACTATACACATAGATTCTGTGATTATAATACATCGTGTGAATATGCGTTAGAACCAGCAGGGAGTCTAGTTTCTAGAGCCCTTGACAGAACCTGATTTACCTTCCTGTAGCAACAAGATTGTCAGTTTTTGTACAACAACGTCTTGCTATCCAAAATGTGTGTTTTTTAGTTATTAAGTATAACCATGTTTAATTTTGCATCTAATGAATAGAAATAATTATAGCATGTATTGCATAGCCTTGACACCTCTTTGATATCGCCTCGATACTTCTGTACCCATTGCATGTCCACATTTGAGTATAATAAAATAATAACAAGTCGGGGTAATAAGGGTCGACTTAGTAGTGAACAACGTTAGAAACTGTACTAGGAGAATGGTCCCTCATTGCTCGATTGATTATGATTATGGATTATTGAATATTGATTATTGATTATTGTTGTCGAGTACACGATCTGTAGAGTTTACCACTATAGTCTAAACGATCACTGTTTGCATGCACCAAACCTGTGGTATGGGACGCAGAACTATGTGCATTAGATAGGATAATAAAAGACTGATAGACTTAAGATTGACACTTACATATTTGATCATGATTATTCTTATTGACTTGATTATTAATTGTGGTCATTGATTATTGCATCACTAATTCTAGACTTTTGATCTTTATCAACCATTGTTGTTCTAGTTCATGATTTCTTGATATACCATGTTTCCTTCTTCTTTGTTTTTACTACTTGTTGTCCCTAACTTGCTCTAACGGATATCCCCCCCCCCCCCCCCCCCCCCCACAACTCTAGATGATGAGCTTGTAGGTACACGAGGAGATTTGACTGAAGGACTTGGTGAACAAATCTTCTAGAGAATTGAGCAGAATTATTAGTCTACAATAATCATTTCGTTCATGTTATTTCCTGTCCAGTATTGTTATTATTGTCGTACTTTGTATTCCGAGCATTTTGACCCGAAGTTTATTTTCTCCCAGATGTTGGATATTATTTTATGAATTTATTTATGGATTATTGAACTTTATTATTATTTATGTGATTATTTATTCATGGGTGGTTGTGATCATACTTCATATTGTTGAGTTAATATGTTTCAGCTTATGGATGATGTACACATCATTCGTCGAGCCTTAGTTACGTGCTCGTATTCCCATATTTTTTTAAACGAGACGTGACACCACACATCCATCGTAGTATCCTCATCTTCGCTACACTCATTTTTTGGACATATTGTTTCTTTGTTGCCCAACACTCTGCTCCATACATCATTGGTGGTCTAATAGCCGTCCTATAAAATTTTTCCTTCAACTTTAGAGTACGTTTGTCACACAAAACACTACTGTCACTTCTTCACTTAAGCCATCCTGCTTGGATCATATGTATAACATCTTCACAAATCTCCCCATCTTTTTGTATAATCGAGCCTAAAAATCGGAAACAGTCTCTCTTAGGTATCTCTTGACCATCAAGCTTCACTACTTCCTCAGTTGTATTCCGAATATCACTAAAATTACACTCCATATACATTGTTTTAGTTCTACTTATTCTAAAGCCTCTAGCTTCTAAAGTTTCTCTCCACAATTCTAATTTAGCATTGACTCATGCTCCAGTCTCGTCCACTAAGACGACGTCATCGGCAAAAAACATACACAAAGGCACCTCATCTTGTATTCCTTGAGTTAATTAATCCATAACCAAAGTAAAGAGGTAAGAGCTTAAAGCCGAACGATGGTGTAAACTTACTGTAATAGGAAAATCACTAGTGTCTCATGTGGTTATTCTAATTGTAGTCTTTGCCCCTTCATACATATCCCTAATTACCTCAATATACCAAATAATTCTGTTTTATTATTTAACGCTGCAACACCCCGCAAAATTGAGTTATGACAATTATGCTCCACGTGTGTTACGCACGTGTATTTCGTACTGTTACGAGTAATAGTCGTAACGTATTTTCCTAAGTATTTCTGTATTTCAACTATTTATACATTTTTCATCTCCTCAAAACTCATTTTGGTTCTATTTTTAGCCAACTTAAACAATTATTTTAACCCTTGTGTTTTACGTATATTGCACGTGTTTTCAATACACATGTCGATTACGTATGTTTTTCGTTACGTGAAATATCTATATTCTATGTATTTTGTATTTTGACGGTTTTCGTTCTCTCAAAATTAATTTTTTATATTTTGCACGTGCATTGCACGTAACATTTTATGTATTTTATTCTCTAAAATTTTCCAAAAAGATGTACATTTTTATTCTCATTTTATTTATCAACAATTGTATTATTTATTTTTTAATTAAAAACCCATAGGCCTAAAGTCCATCTTAAAGCCCATAATTAATTCGACTCTTAAAATGAACACTTTTTAATCCTACACACTTGTTATGTAACAAACAACTAGCCTAATCATAAACAAATAAAATTAATTAAAAGAATGAGATGTGTGTGCACGTGGGGTGCACATGCACGTGTGTGCACACCAAAATTTGGCCGGCCAATAGAGGAAGGAAAAGGGGTTTTGTGAGTGGGTTTGTGGCAGTAAATGGTGAGTGAGTATTTATTTTGGATAATGGGTATATATTTTGGGTAGTGGGTGTCTTTTTATTCACTCATTTGGCCCTATAAATATTTCCTATTGTATGAGTATTTTTCACAAGAGTCAAAAGAAAAGAAAAGAGAGAAATGAAAAAAAAGAGAGAAAGAGTGGCTCGGGTTCTTCCTTGGAGGAAGGAGAGCTTTCGGTTTTGCATTGCTTGCTAAGGAGGAGAAAGAAGAGCTTTTGTGTTGGAGCTAGGAGGAACTTTCTAGGAGTTTTCTTCCACTTTTTTATCAAAATAAGGTGGGTGTTTATTCTTACTTTCTAAAATATAGTAGTATATATGTGTAGAAAAATTGATGCATAAAATTGATAATTCATATGAGTTTTAGTTAATTTTGTGATGTTATGTGTATGTTATTTAGAATGTTTATTAGAAATGAAATATGAAAACCTATGTTTGCTAGCATGCTAGTAGAGAATTAATAGGTTGTTAAAATTGAAATTTAATCAAAGATGATTGGCATGTTTTTTTTTTTTTTTTTTTTTTTTTTGAAGAAAATGGGGAGTATGGCCATTCTGTTTTATTAATAAGGGGTTAATAAAACAAACTCAGAGTACTGAGCCAAATACAAGGTCCTACAATCATAACAAAAGTACATAACTTCCACCCTTAACATGGGGGTGGGACAAAAGAAGACCATAATGTCAGCAATATACATGCGACTAAATACATCATACCCCCCAACAAACCCTGGGACGGTGGGTATCTATCAACAGTCAAGGCAAAGCTGGCTGTCAGTCGATCGTCGGGCCAATCTCGACTTCATCATCGTCAAAATCCTCAACCGGGAATACGCTCGCTATCCTCCCCCTGGGACCTGCCGCGGCCACATTAGCCCAAAATAAAATAAAATGCATAATGTGAGTCAAATTACCAGAAATATTATTATATTTTGTGAGAAAATAAAAATTATTCATGTCTAGCCAAAGAACCCAGGTCGTTGCGGCGATAGCAATAAACCACGCTTCTCTCATAGTTCTTCTCTCAGTAGCAAATTTTGGACCTACCCACAGTTCCTCGTACACACTAGGTACTGATTCGTCCCCAGGGCACTGAGTACCTCAATGAGTACCGCTTTACTCCTATGGCACTGTAGGAAGAGGTGATCTCTAGTTTCTAGGATAGCATTGCAGAACCCGCAACGAGAGTCCACACTCGGTTGGCGTTTAGTAAGATTTTCTCTAGTCAAAATCGCATCATTTAGCACCAGTCATAAGAAAGCTTTGATTTTCATAAGAACAGCACATAAGAAAGCTTTGATTTTCAGCGGGGCTTTCGTCCTCCAAATGACGGTAACCCACTTTGGGGTACATCCCCTAAAATGAATGCAGTTATACATGGAACGCACGGTGAAAGTGCCGTTCTTTTCCAAACCCCAGGATCTCTTATCTAGGCCCTGAGAGCAACTAATACCAGCGTTGGCGATATAGGACTGAAGTTCATTGAGCCTCAACTGAGAGCCCGAATTGAGCGTTTGTTTGAAGGGTGGTTTCCAGGCACCTCTTTTCTAGGCTGTGGCCACCGTGCAGTGTGGTTGTGATGCATGATCATAGAGATCTGAGAACATGGCTCTAAGTGTGTGATCACCACACCATTTATCCCACCAGAATCTGGTAATCCTGCCGTTACCGATAACTGATGTCACACAGCTAATGAAGGGATCATAGGCCTTAGCAATACCTTTTCAGAACTAAGAGACACGTGGGCCTACCATGAAGCCCAAATTTCTCGTTCCATTCCCATGTAGGTATCCCTGGATAAAATCTTGCCACCCTTCTCCATTAGGGTGGAAAACTTTTCACCACCATTTACCCAGTAGAGCCAGATTCATATTTCGGAGATTAATAATACCTAGTCCTCCATAATTCTTTTTCATGCATACCTTCTCCCATCTGATAAGGTGATAGCCGCCTCGATCCGTGTCTGCCCCTTTCCAAAAAAAATCGTTTTCGAGTCCGGTCGATTCTCTGAATTACCCATCGCAGCATTTTAAAGAAGGACAAATAATACGTTGGAAGATTTGAGAGGACTGCATTAATTAGCGTGACTCTCCCTCCCAATGAAAGGGCTTTCCCTTTCCAATCTGCTAACGGTTTTCAACTCGGTCAATAATGGGTAGCCAATCAGCCTTTTTGAGTTTCCCGGGCCTAAGTGGCAATCCTAGCTATTGAATGGGGAAACTCTCGGTGGAGCAATTGAGAATTGTGGCATGTTCAAGTGCCTCCTCCGGTGTCAGGCAATGGGGATGAGAGCGCTTTTGTGGAAGTTAACCCTGAGGCTAGACCAAGCTTCAAACTATATAATATTCATTTGAAGGCTGTTGTTTCTCCGAGGTTGCCATTACCAAATAAGAGAGTATCATCTGCATATTGAAGGATCGAGCACCCCTGGCGATTGACTCCTTTGGCCACCGATACGATCCAACCCGCTCTACTGCATTTAGCCATCATAGATCTAAGAACGTTTGCCACAATGGTGAAGAGAAGGGGAGATAGCGGATCTCCTTGCCTGAGGCCACGTTTGCACGAAAATGGGTGGTCTGACACCCCATTAACCATAATAGCCGTTCTGCTGGTGGTAAGACATGTGTAGATACATCTGATCCATCTATCCCCGAAACCTCTTCCTACAAGCGCTTCTAGAAGACAGTCCCATTCAACCTAATCATAAGCTTTCTCGAAATTCAGTTTCAGGAGGTAGCTCTTAGAATTTGATGTGTGGCATTGGTGGATAGCTTCTTCGGCTGTTTCTATACTGTCCTGAATACATCGTCCTTTTATGAACTCTATCTGGTCGTTACTAATGAGGCTCACCTTTCCCAGTATATTAGCGAGAGTCTTTGTAATGATCTTGACAGAGTAGTTGAGTAGACTAATAGGACGGAAGTCTCCCACTCGCCGGGAGTCTTCTTCTTAGGAATCAACATAACCTTCGCTGAATTAACTCTCCCTAATTTGAGTTTATGGTCGTAGAAATTTGCAAACAGCTTCAGCAAATCGCTTTTGATTTCCTCCCAGAATGTCTGATAGAATAATATCGGGAAACCATCCGGACCTAGGGCTTTATCTTTTCCAAGATGTTGAACTGCCTCCCAGACTTCCTTCTCAGAGTAGGGTGCTTCTAGGAATTGCATCATAAGGGCGAGGTTGCCTGCCAGGTCCTGCCAGAATTCATGATGTAGGGGTACTCTCAAGTCTGTCTTGTGTCCAAAGAGGAGCTTGAAATGGGACTGGAAAGCCATTCTGATATTCTCGTCTCCTTGGACCATTCCAGATTCTGAGTGGACCGAATGGATGAGGTTCGCTCTACGTCGGGCATTGGCTACTCGATGGAAGAATGCCATATTCGCATCTCCTTCTTTGAGCCACGAAATTCTGGACTGTTGCAGCCATTTGATTTCCTCAGGCCTATAGAGTTGATCAATTTCCTATCTGGAATGGAGCAATCGATTCCGCTCTTCCTGCAGAAGATCTCTAGTTTCTTCAATCTTCTCAAGTTCCTAAATATCTTCAAGAAGGGACTCCTTTGCCCTTCAGATCAGCGCAATCTGGTTCGGTTCCATTTTCTGAGTTTGCCCCTAAGTCTTCTAATTTTTTCACACCATATTGCGGTCGCTTCCGACCCCGCAGTAGGGCGAGACCAACTCTCGCAGACCATGTGGTGGAAGCCTTAGATTTCTAACCAAGCTCTCTCGAATCTAAACTTTGAAGATTTACCGAGTTGATCTTCCCCGGAAGATAAGAAAATAGGTACATGATCTGATGTGGATTTAGGGAGTGATTTAGCCGCGAACATCGGGAATTTGGTCTCCCAGTCAGTGGAGACCAAAATCCTATCAGAGATGGGAATGTCAACCAGTTCCAGGTCCGTGATAACCTCATTAAATGCTTCCTTATCAGCATCACTGGATCCCCTGCCTTTGTGTTCAGAGGCGAATATAGTAATGTTAAAATCACCCCCTACCACCCAAGGGTGTGGCCAGTGTGCTTGGATCACTCTTAGTTTAGTCCAGAACTCCAATCTAGAAGCCGAAGTGTGCGGGCCATAAACCACCATAATCGATTGTATCCATTGGTCGGCTTTATGCTGGAGCAAGACCAACAGTGAAAATTTCCCGTATAGTTCATCTAGACAACAAAACGTGTCGGGGTTAAAATCTAGAGCGATACCTCCAGATGCCCCAACAGATGGGGACATTCTCCATTCCGAGACTCTATTTCCCCCCAACCTATTCAATCTAGACATATGTGAAAGTTTGGTCTCTTGAAGACCCACAATGTTAGCCTTTGACTTGGCTATGACCTCCTTAACCATTTCCCGCTTGCCCTGCCTACCGAGGCCTCTAAGGTTCCAGAAGAGAGCCTCCATTAACTACGGATAGGAAAAGGATCGTGACTCGAGTTGGAAGTCGAGTTGGAAATAAGGTTAGCCCTATCGGTCTCCCATCATCTAATTTTGTTAAGGAGGAAAGCGTTCCTATCAGTATCGGCAACCGCAAGACCACAGGTTTTGGCTAGATTAAAGATCTCAGTATCAGTCATGAAATTGAAAATAGAGGCTAGGAAGAAACATGTACCTCCGTCGCTTGTCTTTGCCGACTTCGCGGCTGCAGCAATCTCCAGATAATCGTCTATGGACACCTCAATAGTCCTCATAGCGACTTTCTGAATCCTGAATCCTGTCCCGCCTTGAGTCAAGGCAGTAGCCTGTGGTTGCGAGGGAAGGAATGTGGAGGGTACAAATTCCGGGGAGAGACCCGCAAGCTCGTCAGCCAGTCCCTCAGAATCATAAGACTTTCCTTCCGAATAAACACAGTCATCTTCGAGGTTTAGTCTATCATCTCAATCGTCTTCGTCTTGGCCAAGAGGTGAACCGGGGGTATAATTTATTGGGTAAGTGCATATGGGCCCCTCTTTGGATGTAATTAATTGCTTTTCCCCTGCATTCGAGATGTGTCCCTCTTTAGGTTCGTTTACAAACCCCTCATATAAAGTTCCTTCACCGGCGGTAGCGAGACAGGCCTACTAAACACATTGGGATTTATAGCAATTGTAGATATGGGCCCCTCTTTGGGCCCATTAAGACACCCCATATGAGAGATGGACTTCGTCATTCCTCCTGTTGACAACACCGTCCACACCTCTGACAACTTCGTCAGACCTCTTTTGACGTGGCACCCTGTTAACGGCTGGCACATCGGTCGATGCCTCTGGCGTCGTTGACGAGGAGGTTGGCATTGTAAACAAGGAAAGTTGAGGGTCTCTTCGGTCTTCGTTGTTGTGAGCCAGCCTTTTACCCTTAGGGAAATTTCCCCATTCATCTTTCTCCTTTCTCTGACCTTCTTCCCCAAATCTTGTTGGCATGTTGTTGGGCACAAATGAGAAGCCATGATTAGATCATTGAAATATGTTGATGTGTAACATAAAGTTGTCAAATTGTACATAAAAATTTGTGTAAATATTAAGAGAGAATTATAGAATTATCTGGGAAGATGAAATTTGTTAAGAGGAAATAAAATTATTCATGTTTAATTGTTTTGATGCTAAATAAAAATATATGTTTATGTAAGTTCTTAAAATTTACCACTTAGAACTATTTGTGTAAAAAATAAATTCTGATATGGATGAAATCAGTGATAATCATCTCTGAAATTCTAAGAAATTATTTTTATGAAAGACTAAATTGAAAGAAAAGAATAGAAATCGAAAATAGTTGAAAGTGTTCAAAATGAGATTCATCAAAAAGATAAGTTATATGAATTTAAACCCACATATAATCGGAAGTGATGATTGGCTTGGGTGGCTAGCAGGAGCGTGCTTGCGCCTGGCGTCGCCATGTGGCACTGGGGTGTCCCTTGTGTTGATTCTTGATTTTGATGATCGCAACACACTGCAACATGTGTCTATACTATACAGCTAAAATTGCAGGTTGTACATACAAAAGACCATTTCAGCTAAACAAATGAACAAGTACAAAAGCTCCAGATAAAAGACAATGGCCAAAGTTTCACTCAAGACAAGACTCAAGACTCAAGGCAAGACTCAAGACTCAAATCAAGACTTCAAGCTCAAATGTGTCAAATTGTTGTGTCTTGTAAAACATTGTATTTTTACTTTTGTTGAGTCTTAGTCTGATTGTAAAGCCTTGTCACACACACATACACTCACTATTTCATAAATGTGTGTTTTTCAAAAACAACAAAAGAGTCAAAATTGTTTGATATAATTTAACTGTTGAGTACCAGTCGACTGATACCTCTGGCAGTCGACTGGCAGTACAAAACTGTTTAAATTTATTCAAACTCTGACCAGTCGACTCATATGGCAACCCAGTCGACTGTTCGAGTGCTTTTGACCGTTTTCTGTTTTCAAAATCGAATTTTCAAAATCAAAAGCTCTAAGATCCGTTGGTTGACAGTTGGAATAACTGTCTCCTAACATCCAGGAGATCTAACTCTATAAATAGAGTTCAGATCTCACTGAAAAGATCTTACAACAACAATTACAACATACTTTTTAAGATCCGAGCACTCTTTGAGAAATTTCAAGTGAAAAGTGAGAAAAAGCTTTCAAAGTTCAAATTCTCTGGTTCTCTACACTCAGTCCAGTATAACAACGATTTCGTTCTGGACTGGGTATAAAAGTTGATCTTGTTTTAGCCACGTGCAACAACACAATACACCAACAAGGCTATAGGTTGACTGTAAAGTTTTTCTTGTTTCTTTTTGCTCTCGGTTGGAGAGTGGTTTAGACTCTAGGTGGTAGAGTCGGTTTGTTTCACTCTTGGTAGTAGAGTGGGTCTGCTTTCTCTGGTTGAGAGAAAGGACTACGGGTTAGACAAGGTTGTTGTCTTAACGCCGTAGGGTATTCTTGTAAACTTGTTTTTCAAGAATAGTGGAAATCTCAAGTGGGTTTCTTGGGGACTGGATGTAGGTCGGAAGGACCGAACCAGGATATATCTTGTGTTCTCTGTGATTGGTTGTCTCGATCTCGCACTTACTATTTGTTTACTTTAAGTTCTGTGAAACTTGTCTGGACAGTCGACTCCTTGCACCATCAGTCGACTGGTCAGTCTTGTAGAAGTTGTAATTTCACTTTGTCTTCAGTCTCCTGTTTCATCTATAAGTCGACTGCACAGAGTTCTTGTATTTGCTTTATTTTGGTCAAATCAGTCGACTGGTTCACAACCAAGTCGACTGCACCGAAGGAAATTTTCGCAGTTTTTTATTAACACTATTCACCCCCCCTCTAGTGTTTGTTGTCTCGCCTACAGGATCCAACACCTTGGTCTCGGGTTCGAGCCCTGCTGTGCACAAAAGTGCATTTTTTAATATATATTTTGGGTCTTTTTTTGAGTTTTAAAAATTCAGAAAATTTATATAAATGTTTTAATATATTAAAGGAACAATTGAAAATATTTTCTCACTGTTTTAGGTTATATTTTGGAAATTTAAAAGATATATTCATCTGTTAGATGAGATTGGAGTTCAAGAAGAATATATATATGATTAAGATTTTAAAGGATGATTTTGTAATAAAATCAAAGTGAAATGACGAGATTTAAATAATGAACTTCGAATGATAAATCTTTAAGAAATTGAGTTTTCAATCTTAAACAACTTTTGTATTGAGAATGATACTTGAAGTAAAGATGAGTATGAAAATTGTTTTTAATTATCGAAAGAGCTTGTGAATTATTAAAAATGAATAGTTTGGTTGATTAACCAAGAAGTGTTTACTTCATGATGAATAAATGAATGGATGAAAGAATTGAATAAGATATGAAGATATGAAATTACGAATATGAATAATAAGGGTATGCGTACTCCATAATGTTGAACATGAAAAGATGTGACTCTAGAGGCTTAGTGAGACTCAGGTACCGGCAAAGTAATGATAATGATTATTGATTTTTGAGAAAAGGCCAGTTTGGGCTATCATTCTCGGTGTTGATTTATGTCCGGTAGGGTAAGCTAGCTCTAGGTTGTGATGATTTTTAAAACTTAAACTTAAGGACATGCACTAGTTGGTGACATGATGAAATAAGAGAAAACGTGAGTTACGGACTCCAGAATGATCCTTGGAGAGAGACAGTCCCCAATATTCTAGTACGATGGATGTAAGGACAACAAAATGATCCACGGAGCGGGAATGATCTCCAGTATTCCGGGACGAGAGCGACGCTCATGGGGCATTTGTGCGATGAGGGTTCCAGAATGACTCGTGGAGAGAGACAATTCCCAGTATTCCGGGATGATAGACGAAAGGGCCACAGAATGATCCATGGAGCGAGAATGATCTCCAGTATTCTAGGGCGAGAACCAATATCCGCAGAGTGTCTTAATCTTGTAGTAGTCATAGTAGTAGGATGCATGGCGAGGGATTAAACACTTTAATGTGGAGTGCGTAGGTTCTTGCCCTAGGACCTATGTAGAATGTGATGCATAGAATTCGAACAAGTATGCATTAGTATCATCATAGCGTAAACATCTGCATTAGGCATTAAGTCATTGCATAGAATGACATGTTTAGGATAGTCACTTTTCACACTTTGTTTTACATTCAAGTTTGTGTTTGCTAAAGTAAGAGAATCGTTATATTACAACATAGTGAGGATCGCTGTTTTATAATATTGCGTTGGTTGTAACTGACATGCCCATAGTTTTCCAGTGCAGGACATGGATTAGCAAAAGGGACATGAAGATGAATTGATGCTAAAGATTATTTTCATGATTAAAGGTGTTGTTGTTAGAATTTTTTTTATTTCATGTTGTATTCATTCCGCTGTGTACTCTGTAATAAACATTTTTGTATAATAAAAAGTTTTAATTTCTTTGTAAAATTGTACGAATTGAAGTAAAAGATTCTGTTGAACTACGAATTACATGTAAATGGAATTCGGGGTGTTACAAACGCCTCCCATACTATGTCTCTAGGGACTTTATCATATGATTTTTCTAGATCTATAAACATCATATGTAGATCTTTCTTATTCTCCCTATATATTTCCATAAGTCTCCTCAGTACATAAATTGCTTTCATTGTTGATCTCCCAAACATAAATCCAAATTGATTCTCGGACATTGTAGTTTCTAGTCTCAGTCTCTGTTCGATCATTTTCTCCCAAAATTTCATAATATGTCTCATTAATTTAATCCCTCGGTAGTTGGAGCAAATTTGTATATCTTCTTTATTTTTATATAAAATTACTAAAATACTCTTTCTCCATTCATCAGGCATCTTCTTAGTCCTCAAAATTCCATTAAATAATCTTTTTAGCCAATCCGCTCCTACATCCCCAAGACACTTCTAAACTTTAATGGGTATACCATCTGGTCTTAAACCTTTTCCTATTTTCATCCTTCCTAGAGCATTTCGAACCTCCAATGTCCTAATTCTACGAAAATACATATGCTCCCGACTCTCCCTCGAGTCTTCTATATTTAAGTTGCCCACACCCTTTTTATTTAATAACTTCCCAAAGTACACCATGTTTCCTTAATTTCCTCATCTTTTACTAAGACTCTTGAATCATTGCTCTTAATACACCTAATTGTATCCGAATCTTTTGTTCTGCTATCCCTTTGTATAGCAAGCTTATAAATATTATTTTCTCATTCTTTTGTTCCTAATTTTGTGTATAAATCATCATAAGCTTTTCTTTTTGCATCTCTTATCGCTTTCTTAACTTCTTTTCTAACGGTCTTATATATCTCCAAATCATCTTTATTTATTCTCTTTTGTCATATTTTGAAGGTTGATCTCTTTTCTCTCACAAAATTTTGGCACTTCTTCTTGCCACCACCATATTTTTTTAGTTAGCAACCCTCTACCTTTAGATTCTCCAAGTACATCATTTAAAATTTCTCTTATGTACGTAGCCATTTTAGTCTACATAATATTTGTTTTCCCTTTCCAATCCCATGATGCTTATTTAAGAACTTTATCTCTAAAAACTTCTAGTTTATCTCCTTTCAAGTTCCAACTCCTAATTATTGAGTTCCTAATCTCCTTTCTCACACATATGTATTTTCCAATCTTAATATCCAACACCATTAACCTATGTTGTGAGGTTAAACACTCTCCTGGTATAATTTTACAGTCTATGCATGTCAAGCGATCCACATTTCTAGTGATGAAAAAATCAATATAGCTCTTATTTTCCCCACTTTTAAAGATTATCAAATGTTATTCCCTCTTCCTAAAATAAGTACTGCTAGTATAATATCATACGAAGCCGCAAGATCTAATAGAGTCTCTCCTCCATCGTTCTTATTTCCAAATCCTTGTCCTCCATGCACCCTCTCATATCCAATGTTATCTTCTCTTACATATCCATTGAAATCTCATTTTATAAATAATTTCTCACCTAAGGGTACTTCTTGAATTATCTAATTCATATCTTCCCAAAATTTATTTTTACCTTGTGCATCTAATCCTACTTAAGGTACATAAGCACTTGTAACACCCCGAATTCCAAAATACAATTGAATTCGAAGTTCCACAGAATCTTTACACTTCTCTTCGTACAATTTTACAAGGAAATAATTTTTTTTGTTACATCAGAGTTTACACTTACATTATATATTTACAGCGGAAGCAATTTACAACAATTTACATAAATTGAAATGTACAACACTTGGATCAATCTTTAATCAGCATGCATTCTTTAGTCTTGTTAATCACTTTACCCTGCAAAGAAACTGTGGGCGCGTCAGTTGCTTACAACCGACGAAATATTATACACGGCTATCCTCTCTATGCCGAAACAGTATAACGATTCTCAAATACTTAAACAATCACAAACTTGATCACAAACAGAACTACAAGAAACTATCCTATAGATGTCGTGTTGTGCGGTGCACTTAGTCCTTAATGCAATGTTTATATTAGATGACATTAATGCGCACTTGTTCAGATTCTATGCATCCCATACTACATAGTTCTGAGGGCAAGCCCTTAACCGTTCTTCATCTTGTAGGGTTCAATCCCTCGTCATGACTTAAACTACTACTGTAGTTACGATAAGTATCCTAGATGTTCTATGAGTTACGAGCTCATGTCCAGACAGCCTAGAGGGGAATTCTACGCCATGTCACGATGCATCGTGAAGAACCTATGGACAATTCAGCCTCCGTCATAGGACATGAAACCACCCGCAGTCACCAAACACCCCACGAGCGTCGCCTGCGGTACGGACTCTTGGAGACATATCCACGTCATGTCATGACACATCGTGAAGACAGCCTGTGAATACTCTCACACCGTAGCTCCAAGGCCCTCATACTCGTGTTTTTCTCTTATTTTCATCACATCTTCACTATGTATCTAATCCTTAGTTATTTGAATCATGAACAAAATCAATTCTCTAGAGTTAGCCCTTCCACTATACCGGTCTTAACCATTTATTCAACATGACCCAAATCTTGGTCTTTTCATCTCAAATTTCATTTCAACATATTTTTTTTCAATGCCGGTATGAGGCTTAACTACCCTCTAGTTCTCAATTTCAATTCATAATCACAAAAATTGAGTCTTTATGCTCATAAATTCTTTTTCCCAATTAACACGATTTCTTTTCATTTCTATGGATCGAAAACTCACATATCAAGTTCACTTTCAATTCTTATACTTCATGCTCACAAATTTCCTTTCCATAAGCACAATAAATTCTCATACTATAGTTTCTTTCCTTACTTAATTCCATAATGGCAAAATAGCATTTTTCAACATTCACAATTGGCAATAAAATTCATAGATAACCCATTTAAATTTTTCTTTCATTCAAAATTCCTCTTTTGTAACTTAGTGTAATCTTTTCATGAAAAAATAATAACCTTTCATTTTATACAAATATCAACTTTGTGTAATTTCACTTCTAAACCATCTTTATTTTAGTCAAATCTTGTCCCAAATATTTTTTATTAAGTCCATATAATTTTAGAATAAGCATAGTATTTTTTTCCAATTTTTTCCAAGTAAAAAAAAATCACTTTAAACTCAAAACCCAAAAATCTGTTTTTAATTGCTGAAGCCCAGAGTCGAACCCACAACTCGAGAGTAGGCAACCTCCACCGAAAGCCAAGAAGGCCTAGGCGTCAACACGTCATAGATAGGGGTTAATTTAAGATAAGGTGAATCTCGGGTTTCAGATTTCTTTTGAAAAAAAAAACAAAATGATCACACCCAGTTTCGAACCCAAGACCACCCAGGTCACCCGCAAGCTACAGTAACGCCAAGCACTGACTAACCAGTATGGCCAAGTGGCCAATCTGTTATGTTTTTGGGGTACGGGGTTAGAACCTAGGTCTCTGTTCTTTTCGAATTTTTACAAAAACAAATATTTTTGAGTTCTTTTCTTCTCTAAATTCATTCAAAAACTCCAGATTTTATTTTTCATCTTATTACAACATTTCAGTAGGATAAAAATTTGATTTTTGATACAAAACAACATAGTTTGCTCTCTACTTCATTTTATTCTTCAATTTCGAATTTAGGGAAAAATAAGCATAATCTCCTTATAAATTACACTTAAAATTTCCTTATATCACTTATAATATTTTTATTAACATTGTACAATTATCTCAGTAATAAATTTCATTTTTCATGTCATTTAACAACAAATTAATCAAAATCACCTATATCCATAGTTCTTTATTCAATTGTTCAACATACAAGCATGTATTTGTTTATCTAGCACATCACAACAAAATTGAGCATGGTAGCATGGTAATCATTTAAAAAATCATAATTTGGCAATCAATTTAACACTCTTTTAACATATAATCAAACTAATAGCAATTTGTCTCATTCTCATAATGCATGGCTATATTAGTTAGAGTTTCTCCTTAATTTGTCAACCACATCCTAACATGATGTCTAATTAGAAGTTTAAGAGAAACAACCACCTTAAAATGGAGAGAAACAATCAAATAGACTCCTAGAGATCTCCTACAATGAACGAGTGAAGCCTTCTGCTCCTAGATCAAGCAACCAAGTGACTTCTCCTCCTATAGAGCAAGCAATCCCGAGCCTCTCCTATAGCAATCCAGCCTTCTCTCCTTTGGTTGAAGCACTCACACAACACTCACTCTTTTCAACTCACAAAACTCCTCAATCTTTTGTCTTACTACTTGTATCTTTTCCTCTCTTTCTATTCTTTCTTTTCAATTTTTTTCCAAGTGTGAGAATGAAGAGTGTGGGAGGGGGTATTTATACAATTTTCTAGGGTGAATGGAAGGCTAGGATTAGATTATATGATTAGAGATTAAGGGACAAGATGAAGTAGGGAGTTGAAATAACTTCCCATGATGAGAGTGACCAACTCTCCACCACTCCTATCTCTCCCACTCTTCTAATCCTACCCGGCCTAGGTGAGAAGGTGTTCAATGCACACTCCATTGCATGCACATGCCACCTAGTGTCCCTCATTTACAAATTTGTTCATGTGACAAATTTAATTTTCTATGAAATGAGTCTACACTTCAAGTTAGACCATTTCAAAAGAGAATTAAAGTAAACGGGCTCACTCATGGACCAAATTAACCATGGGCTTTAAATAATTAATTTAATTAATAAAATAGAGTGGGCTTTAAAAAAAAACAATTAAGCCGAGATTTTAACTAGGCTTTTAAAGAGAATAGTTTTTTGGAAAAATAAAGAGAACAAATACTATATAAAAATATTTTATAAAAGAAATTATACAAATGAAATCATACGTGCACAACACGTAAAATCACCAAAACTCATAAATGAAAACTAGGGTGTTACAGCACTAATGATATTCGTTATGTTTCTTCCTAATACAAGCTAAATTTGTATTATTTTATTCCCTTTCCTATTGACACCTATTACATCTCCTTAGAATTTCTTATCTACTAAAATTTTTACTCCATTTCTATTTCTAATTTTATTTGTATAATATAAATTAAAATTATCTATCTCTTTAGCTTTCTCCCCTACCCACTTTGTTTTTTTGTAAACAAGCTATATTAATATTCATTCTAATCATGGTATCTACAAGTTTTATGTATTTTTCTGTCAGTGTTCCTATATTCCAAGTTGCTAAACTAAGCTTATTGTAACCCCTGTTTTTCGTTTTATGTATTTTAGAGTGTATTTTTTATTTTGGGTGTATTTTTATCTCTCTTGTATTTTTCTGAACCGTATATTGGATTTGTTTTCAATATATATTCATTTTATATCTTTTTGAGCTCCTTGTGTTGTTTGTTCGTCGTTTTTGTTCGTTTTCATCATTTTGATTCTTTCCTCATTTTCTTGGTCTCGTTCTCTTTATTTTATATTTTTTGGTGATGTAATGGAATTTTTGATGGTGATTTTTCAAACCGATGATTTTTGACTCCTAATTAGATTTTTCAAGAGCCATAGATTTCACACTAAATTGTATCACCATTTGTTATTTACCCAGTACCCATTACCCAATTGTATACCTATTACTACATATTAATACCCACAACCCATTAACCCACATTAACCCCATATATATAACCCCTAATCCCTTCAACCCTAACCCTAATCCTTTTTTTTCCTCTCCAAAAATCCCGGCCTCCACCCTATTGTGTGCTCCCGGCTGCCCTCCTCCTAAAACCGACCTGCACCTCCATCTCACCATTCGGCCACTACATCCCCCCTAATCCGACCACCATATCCTACACCATCTCCACACAAAAACCCTACACCCCATTATTACCGAACACCACCAAGTACCACCATCCACATCACAACCACCACCAATCTCTTCTCTTTGTGTTTCTTGAAGTGGGTATTTTCCACTTCGTTCGTTGCATCAAGGAGATTGTTCGTGTGGGAGTTTTGTTCGTTGATTGCTTGGATTCACGCTTGGAGCGGATTTTGTTCGTGGTTTTTGCTTCTAGGACTATTTGCATCGTGTTCATCTCTATACTAAGGCAAGTAACTTGTACTATAATTCATTAGGTTGATACAAGTCAAAAAGTTATCCCTTTGGTGGAATTGGATTTCGATTCACTGATTGCGAGATATCCTAGTTTTCGTACAGCAGTGTTGAGATTTTCAGTTTCGTTAAACTCTGTTTTCTTGATGCTTTGGTATTTTTGATGACTGACTTATATTTACTAGAATATTATGAAACTTGTTATTTTGACTCTAGACTTATAGAGAAATACCCCAGATTTTTCGTGGATTTATTTAAAGTGTTTTCAGGCTGTTTTCTTGTTCTTGAAGTTGTTTTCCTGATTTCTGGCTGAACCTAAATTCTGTATTCAAATCAGTTTTGAGCCGTGTTGTTGTGAACTACTATGTGACCTATTTATATGATTTGGATTCGTGTGGATGTCTAGTTTCCAGATCCTTTGACGGATCCATATTTGCATTTTTGTAGAGACCAGAATCACTGTTTTAGTACTGATCTGTCATACTGTCCTGATTATGAACATACACCATCTTGCTCGTTTATGTGACTCTATATTATCTATACATGCTAGTTTGTTTTTGTGAACGTAATATTGATTATACCATGTAAATTTGAAACTATTTCGTACACATTCATGTCCATTTGATAACCATAATAAAAGTAACAAAGCCGGGGTTTATGGGAAAGATCTAGTAGTGGGAAAGCATAGAAATGTGTACTTAGAAGGGGGCCCGTGTTTCCCATATGATTATCTGTTTCTGACCCTGCCTACATTACTTCTTATGTAAGAAGGTGTAGAGTAGAAGAGAACCACTAGGTTCTATCTGTTTCTGTTATCTAATCCTGTCTACATTACTTCTAATAGGAAGGTGTAGAGAAGAAGAGAACCACTAGGTTCTATTTGTCTGTTATCTGATATGTGTCTGACCCTGAGTACACTGCCCTATATGATCCCCTACGAAATCTACAAACAAAACTGTTGTGTTCTAGCAACCATGTAGGTGGGTTGCATGAAGTGCTACCTAGATAGTAATCACACATGACTTAATAAAATCTGAATCTGAATTTGAATCTATTAAATGGAAATCTGTTATCTGATTATCTGAATATCTGATTATGTGTTAACTGTCTGACACTACACATTACTTGACACTATCTGAATAATCTGTCTGCATAATATCTGACACTTGACACTTTACACTTAACATATGTTAGTATACCATGTCAGTTGACTCTGCCATACCATATTAGGTCTGATTCTACTATTAGTTAGATCTGTTTAGTTTTTCCCATGTGCTTGTGTCCTACATTATTTGTGACCCGCGACTTGCAATTGACGGGTACTTGTTTTCTTCTTTTTTCCTTTTCCTGCAAATTTACTATTGCAGATCAAGATGGTCAGCTGCCAGAAGGTATTGGCGAGTTGATGTTTTAGTGCTGGAGATTTCTGCTTTATTATTATTATTTTATTGTTACTTGAACATTGAATAAGTGTATTTGGTTTATTTGGATATTTATTCTGTATTTGGGCGATGTGACCCAGGATATTTGTTTTCTCCAGACTCTGATTTATTTGAGAATATTGTATTTGGTTTCAAGTAAATTTCTATTGGCAAATTTGTTTCAATTATAAATGAATGGTTGTGCCATTTTGCTTCCGACTCTGATAAATTATGTGATGTGTTGTAAAGATTCTGAAATAGCTTAAGGATGATGAAAATCATTCGCTGGGCTTTTGTTACGTACTCGTATTCCGTATTTTTCGGAAGCGAGGCGTGACAGGGTTTTTAGTGGTATCAGAGCATCAGGTTTGGCTAATGTATTAGTTGCCTAATATATTAGACAAGCTTGGCTCGAACTGAGATCTGCAAAACATTTCACCAACCATGCATGCATAAATGAAACTTATATCAACTCAGATTCTGGATGATAATTGTTTTTGGAGCTAGAAGACTCCATCTCAACTACTAAAGGCGCAGCTGAGCATCTTGGTGATACTCTAGTAGTTCGGGATTTCTTGGATATTTTTCCAGATGAGTTGCCTGGTTTACCCCTTGATAAGGAAGTGGAGTTCGGTATTGATGTTCAGCCTGGAATAGAACCGATATCAAAGAGTCCCTACAGGATGGCACCAGTTGAGCTGGCAGAGCTTAAGGTGCAGATTCAGCAGTTGCTTGATTTGGGTTTCATCAGACCTAGTATTTTGCCTTAGGGTGCTCCGGTACTTTTTGTTGATAAGAAGGATGGTAGTCATCGTCTGTGCATGGATTATCAAGAGCTGAACAGAGTTATGGTAAAGAATCGGTATCCGTTGCCCAGGATTGACGATTTGTTTGATCAGCTGAGTAGGTCTGCTATTTTCACGAAGTTGGATCTTCGTTCTGGATATCACTAAGTTAAGGTGAAGGCTGCAGATATACAGAAGACTGCTTTCAGGACTAGATACGGGCACTATGAGTATCTTGTGATGCTGTTCGGGGTCGAACACGCCGACTGTATTCATGAGTCTTATGAACCGGGTGTTCTCAGTGTGTTCTCTCAGTTCTTGGATGAGTTCGTGGTGGCCTTCATTGATGATATTTTGGTATATTCTCAGAATCGGGAAAGATCATGTTGAGCATCTTAGAGTGGTTTTGCAGACCTTGAGAGAGAACCAACTCTATGGGAAACTTAGCAAGTGTGAGTTTTGGCTCGATAGGATTTCTTTCTTGGGGCACATTGTTTCTGGCGATGGTATTTCTGTGGATCCTGCGAAGGTTGAGGCTGTGAAGGATTGGCCTATTCCCAAGTCAGTTTCGGAAGTTAGGAGTTTTCTTGGTTTGGCTGGCTATTATCGGAAGTTCATTCAGGATTTTTCGAAGATAGCAGGACCTTTGAATAAATTAACTGGGAAGGATCAGAAGTTTTGTTGGTCTGATGAGTGCAATGAGGCTTTTGTTGAGTTGAAGGATAGATTGACGCCAGCGCCTGTGTTGACTATTCCAGATGGTTTAGGCAGATTTGTGGTTTCCTGTGATGCTTCTGGTAAGGGTCTTGGAGCAGTTCTTATGCAGAAGGGCCGTGTTGTTGCGTATGCATCGAGGCAGTTGAGGCCGCATGAGAAGAACTATCCTACTCATGACTTGGAGTTAGCGGCAGTGATCTTTGCTTTGAAGCTATGAAGACATTATTTACTTGGAGACCGAGTGGAGATCTTTACAGACCACAAAAGTCTCAAGTACGTCTTCACCCAGAAGGAGTTGAACATGAGGTAAAGGCGTTGGTTGGAACTTATGGCCAATTATGACATCAGTTTGCAATACCATCCTAGTAAAGTAAACTTGGTGCCTGATGCTTTGAGCAGGAGACCGGTATTTATATTTCTTACTCAACAGAGAGATCTCATTGAGCAGATGAGGAGGTTGGAGCTTGATGTTGTGTTGCCGAGTTCTGGTCGGAGTTGTTTGGCACTCCAGCTGCAGTCGTCTCTTGTTGAGCAGATTAAAGAGGCGTAGGCTGGTGATGCGCAGTTGCAGAAATTTCGAGCTGAGGTTGAGTCTGGGTCCAGGACGGACATGGTTATTCATGCAGATGGTTCGCTTCGGTTCCCGGTTATGTGTCCCGGAGGGTGAAGTTTGTCAGAGGTTGCTTGAGGAAGCTCATCAGTCTTCGTATTCTATCCATCCCGACGGTACTAAGATGAATCGGGATTTGAAGCTTCATTTCTGGTGGCATGGTATGAAGAGGGTTGTTGCTCGGTTTGTTTCTCAGTGTTTGGTCTGTCAGCAGGTTAAGGCAGAGCATCAGAGAACCGCTGGACTTCTTCAACCGCTTCCTATTCCAGAGTGGAAGTAGGAACATATCACTATGGATTTTGTGACCGCTTTGCCGAGGATTCCTAAGGGTCACAATGCTATTTGGGTGATTGTCGACCGTTTGACGAAGAGTGCTCACTTCATTCCTTTTCGTGTCGGTCCGTCTACTGAGAGCCTAGCTGAAAGGTATATGAAAGAGATTGTTAGACTTCATGGGGTTCCAGTCAGTATTGTATCCGACAGGGATACGAGATTCAGATCTCAGTTCTGGGAGAGTCTTCAGAACAGTTTGGGGAGCAAATTAAAGTACAATACAACTTTTCATCCCCAGACTGATGGACAGTCAGAGCGGACTATTCAGATTCTTGAGGACATGTTGAGGTCCTGCATGCTTCAGTTTGGTGGGTCTTGGGAGGATCATTTGCATCTTGTAGAGTTCTCGTATAATAACAGCTTTCAAGCCAGTATTAAAGCTGCTCCATTCGAGGCACTCCATGGACGGAAGTGCAGGTCACCAGTGTGCTGGGATGACATTGGTGAGAAGAAGTTGTTGGGTCCAGAGTTGTTCACCAAGACAGTGGGTGTTGTGGTTCAGATCAGGAAGCACTTGCAGGCAGAGGCGGTGGGCTGATGTCCATCGTAGTGCTTTGGAGTTTGTTGTTGGTGACCATGTTTTTCTCAAGGTATCGCCATGGCGCGGTGTCATTCGGTTCGGTGGCGGGGGAAAGCTTAGCCCGAGGTTTATTGGACCGTTTGAGATTTTGGAGCGAGTAAGGTAAGGTGGCCTAGCATCTTGTATTGCCGCCAGCTTTATCAGGAGTGCACGATGTTTTCCATGTCTCACAACTCAGGAGATATATCCGAGATGAGAGCCATGTGATCGACTATTCTGAGTTGACCGTTCGGCCGGATTTGACTTGTGAGATTCCGCAAGTTGCTATTTTGGATCGGCTGGAGAAGGTGCTTAAGAACAAGGTCATCAAGTTGGTTCGTGTCGGCTTGGAATCCTCACTCGCCTGGTGAGTCGACATGGGAGTTGGAGGAGGAAATTCAGCAGAATTTTTCTCATTTGTTTGAGTAGTTTGTTTTGCTTTGGTTTTGTTCTGTCTTTTTCTTTGTTTTTGGGGTTGCCCTATGTATCTTTCTTTTGAATTTTGAGGATGAAAATTTTCTATTAGGTGGGTAGGATTGTAACCCCTGTTTTTCGTTTTATGTATTTTAGAGTGTATTTTTCATTGTTGGTGTATTTTTATCTCTCTTGTATTTTTCTGAACCGTATATTGGATTTGTTTTCAATATATATTCATTTTATATATTTTTGAGCTCCTTGTGTTGTTTGTTCGTCGTTTTTGTTCGTTTTCATCATTTTGATTCTTTTCTCATTTTCTTGGCCTTGTTCTCTTTATTTTATATTTTTTGGTGATGTGATGGAATTTTTGGTGGTGATTTTTCAAACCGATGATTTGTGACTCCTAATTAGATTTTTCAAGAGCCATAGATTTCACACTAAATTGTATCCCCATTTGTTATTTACCCAATACCCATTACCCAATTGTATACTTATTACTACATATTAATACCCACAACCCATTAACCCACATTAACCCCATATATATAACCCCTAATCCCTTTAACCCTAACCGTAATCCTTTTTTTCCACTCCAAAAATCCCAGCCTCCACCCTATTGTGTGCTCCCGGCTGCCTTCCTCCCAAAACCGACCTGCACCTCCATCTCACCATCCGGCCACCACATCCCCCTTAATTCGACCACTATATCCTACACCATCTCCACACAAAAACCCTACACCCCATTATTTCCGAACACCACCAAGTACCACCATCCACATCACAACCACCACCAATCTCTTCTCTTTGTGTTTCTTGAAGTGGGTATTTTCCACTTCGTTCGTTGCATCAAGGATATTGTTCGTGTGGGAGTTTTGTTCGTTGATTGCTTGGATTCGCGCTTGGAGCGGATTTCGTTAGTGGGTTTTGCTTCTAGGACTATTTGCATCGTGTTCATCTTCATACTAAGGCAAGTAACTTGTACTATAATTCATTAGGTTGATACAAGTCAAAAAGTTCACATCTAGTGTAGTTGGGTCTAGAGACAACCAAAATTTGTATTTTCCTTGATGGTTTTTGTCTCTATTGTGATAATGATGGGTTCCCTTGAGCTGTAAGGGCCACATCCCGATTTGGATTCAATCTAGTATTCATTGGCGCCATCAGGAAGCCAGACTAATACAACTCAAACAAATCAAGAGATAGTGCAAAACTTGGACAACAAGGAAATGGATAACTAGAGGAAAACGAAGATAAAGGAAATTAGATATTTGTTCTCATTCATAGCCTCATCCTCTTTACATCAGTCTATTTATAAGCTGGAAAATTGAAACTTGCTGAAAATAGAAACGTGCGCTACGTGCGAGCTTTAAACAGTACTAACTGCCCTCCCATCTCTTATCTACTCATAGTGATCCACGTGTATTGTGGGGCTCACCGTGAGAAGCAAATGCAGGGTGGAAAGCGCTAGATTGCGCGTTATTTGCATTCAAGTCCCCCAGAAGATTGCTAATTGCCGAGGGACTAATATATGAAGCAAAATGTCTGATACGCTCAACCTGGGGAAGAAGATGCAGCTAGCTTGACTGCATCAATCCTCCCTCCTTTGAAAGGAGCTTCCATAACATTTTGGAAGTTAGGAAAGCGATTGTAGAGGTCCCAAAACTCCTCCCAAGTGGCGTCTTCTTTCTCTCTTCCCCACCACTGCACGAGCACCTCCGTCACTGCGATGCCCCTCCTTCCAATCATCCTCTTGTCTAATATCCCGAGGGGTTCAACCAATTTTTCGTGGAAGTAGGACGGGGAACTCTGAGTGACCTTCTCCCCTGCGCCTATGTATTTCTTAAGCAAAGAGACGTGAAATACATTGCGGATCTTAGCTTCGGGAGGTAGCTGACGGTAAGCCACTTTTCCTACCCTGGCCAGCACCGTATAGGGTCCATAGTATAAGTGGGACAGCTTGTGGATCCTTTTCCCCCCAATGGAACTCTGTCGGTAGGGTTGGAGCTTGAGATACACCATGTTGCCCTCTTCATACTCCTTGTCGACCCTGTGTAGGTCGGCGGAGGCCTTCATCCTGGATTGAGCTCTTTTGAGGTTATCTTTGAGCAATCGTAGAGCGACGTCTCTCTCCATTAAGCATTTCTCCACCTCTGGGGACTTCGCTGTTCTAGGGACATATGTGAGTAAATTGGGAGGGGGTCGACCATACAAAACTTGGTATGGAGACATATTGCTAGCGTTGTGCACATTAGTGTTATACCAATACTCAGCCCATGGTAACACGGTGACCCAAGAGTTGGGTTTGTAAGCGCAGAAACACCTCAGATAGGTTTCAAGAGTTCGGTTAACCACCTCACTCTGGCCGTCACTTTGTGGATGGAAGAAAGTACTTAGGCATAACTTAGTACCTTGTAGATGAAAAATCTCTTCCCAAAATTGGCTTGTAAAGATAGCGTCCCTATCGCTCACTATCGTCGCCCGCACCCCGTGCAGCTTGATGACATGGTTGACGAATGCTTCGGCCACTTGTTTTGCAGTGTAGGGATGCGCTAGAGCTATGAAGTGGGCATACTTTGAAAGGCGATCCACTACCACTAGGATGGTTGTTTTCCCTGAGCTTTTAGGCAAACCATCTACGAAATCCATACTTATATCTTCCCAAACCATCACCAGTATCGGGAGAGGTTGCATAAGGCCCGCAGGAGCTTGGGAGGAGTATTTGCACCTTTGACACACATCACACTCGCGTATGTACTCCTTCAACATCGCCTTCATCCCCCTCCAATAAGCCACTGCCTTTAGTCGTTGCCAAGTTTTTTCAAAACCCGAATGTCCCCCTTCTAGTGTGTCGTGATACATCTGTAGCAACTGCTTGGCTATTGGAGAGACTGGATCAATCAGAACTCTCCCCTTGTAGTAATAGATTCCATGTTGAAGCTTGTGTCTTGTCGAATCCTCTTCATTCCCCTCCATCTTCTGTTGTACTTCCCTATAAAATGCACTATGTTTTATCTCCTCCTTCAAACCTGTCAGCCACACTGGCTGTACTACAGTGATTGCTTGGAGCTTGGCCTCCTCAAACCTCCTTGAGAATCCATCGGCCCCTGAGTTGTCTTTGCCATGCTTGTACTCCACTCTATACTGATAGCCATGTAATTTCCAGAGCCAAGTGTGTTGAGCTTCTGTGTCGAGTCTCTGCTCCAATAAATGCTTGAGGGGCTTATGATCTGTGCGGATTATAAACTCCCTTTCCAATAGATAATGTCTCCACTTCCTAACAGCTAACAATATTGCTAACATTTTCTTCTCGTACGTTGATATATGCCGACTGCGCCTCTTCAATTCTTTACTCAAGAGCACAATAGGGTGCTTACGCTGCATGTGTACAGCTCCTATTCCCGTCCCTGCGGCATCACATTCTAGGATGAATTGTTCTTCAAAATTGGGTAGAGCAAGCACTGGTGGAGTGGTTAAAGTATGTTTGAGGGCTTCAAATGCAACTTGAGCCTTGGGACTCCACTGAAAAGCACCCTTCTTAGTGAGAGCCACTAATGGAGAAGAGATTGAAGCATAACCTTCAATAAATTTTCTATAGTAACCTGCCAATCCCAAAAAGCCTCTTAGTGCCTTAAGAGTTTTAGGAATGGGCCATTCAATTACGGCTGCGATTTTGCTTTAATCAACTGACACCCCATTTTGGGTGACTACATGCCCAAGGTAGGCCACTTCGGACACTCCGAACACTCCGAACACACATTTGTTGAGTCTTGCCTTTAAGGTGTGTAGTTGCAGTTGTCTCAGCACCAATCTGAGGTGCTCCAAGTGCTCGGGAGTGGATTTGCTATATATGAGAATGTCGTCGAAGAAAACTAGCACGAACTTTCTCAAAAACGGTTTAAACACCGTGTTCATCAAGGATTGAAAAGTCGATGGCGCATTGGTGAGGCCAAAAGGCATGACCACATATTCGTAGTGTCCCTCGTGTGTCTTGAAAGCAGTTTTATAGATATCTTCCTCCTTCATCCTCACTTGATGGTACCTACTACGCAGGTCAAGCTTGCTAAAGATGGTTGAGCCTTGCGACTCATTTAATAACTCATCTATGATTAGTATAGGGAATTTATCCTTGATCGTCATCTTGTTTAAACCCTTATAATCGACACACAGCCTCCATGAACCATCGGGTTTCTTCACCATAACGACAGGGGAGGCAAAGGAACTAGAGCTTGGTCTGATCACACCTGTACGCAACATTTCCTTGACAAGCCTCTCAAGCTCATTCTTCTGGTGCCATAGGTGCGTATAGGGCCTGAGAGTGACGGGGCGGGCCTCGGGAATCAAAGGAATTTGGTGGTCACACTACCATTGTGGGGGTAGCTGCACATCAGACTCAAATACTTCCTTGAATTCTTCTAGCAGTGGCAGGAGTTCTGGCTTACAGTGATGGTGTTCCTCCGGTTCTGTGGTAGTGATTTGCATAATCCAACCCTTCTTCATAGTTAGCAGCGCCCTTGCTATGGTTTTCGGTGAAGAAACCTCAAGGGAAGTGTTATTGACACCTCGCAGTACCCTGAGTTTTCCCTCCAACTCAAAGCGCAAAGAGTAATCCCGGAAACTCTCCCAAATTCCCACCAGGGTTTTAACCCACTGAGCCCCAAGCACTAATTGGCTTGTTCCCAGTGGTAGCACATAGAAATCCGCTCTTATAATCACACCTTGGCATAAGAACTCTACATTTTCACATAGGCCTTGACAGCTTAATGTTTTCCCGCCTGCAACAGTGACTTCAAACTGCATCCTTCTGGTGACGGGGAGTCTTACCAATTTGACCACTTGGGTATCCACAAAATTGTGAGTTGAACCAGTGTCGAAGAGAGCATACACTTCATTCTTAGCTATCGTGCCTTGTAGCCTCAGGGTTTGGGGTGGTTCAAGGCCAGTCATGGCCTCCAACGGTATAGTGGGGTGCAGATTTGGGTTTGAAACATCCTTTAAGGGCTTAATGCAATATAAATCCCCTTCCTGGAGGGTCTCACAAACTTGGGTCTCATCTCCTGTATCATGAGCTTCTCTATCTTCCCGGTATCCCAATTCCCCTTCGATTTGCATTATGGATCTCCCCTTACACCTGTGGCCTCTCACCCATTTCTCATCACACCTGAAGCACAGGTTTCATGCTCTTTTTTCTACTAACATTTGATCAAACTGAGTTACTTTGGGTCCTTCAGGTTAGATGGGAGCTTTACCCTCACCTATTGCATTGTCCTTCACCACTGCAGGAGTAATCTTAGGGCTTGTGAGTAACCTCCGGGTTTTGGAGAGAATTGATGAAACCTAGCAGCTCTCTTTTGCGACTGCAGGATAGTCTCTCTAGCTTGAGCCTCCCTATAAGCAGATGTCACCGTGAGGGGGTGTTTAAGTATGGCTTCTTATTGAATTTCCTCCTTCAGGCCAGATATGAAGCAATCCACCAACACCGACATCGTCAAAGGTCTACTCAAATGGCTATACTTGTTAAATTCTCTATGACACTCCTGCACTGTGCCGGTTTGCCTGAGTTTGAGAAGAGTGGCTGTGGGGTTGAGGAGCTCAGTGGGCCCAAATTGGTGAAGCATCTCCCTCTTCAAAGTTCCCCAAGGCACCTCCATTCCGTATTGTCGCTTGAACCACCTCCACCATAGCAGGGCGTCTTCCCTCAGATAATATACTGCAAAGTCCACCTGGTGTTTCTCCTCCCACCTCTGAGTATCGAAGTGATGTTCTAGGTGAAAAAACCAATTACTCACATCTCCAGTACCATCGAAAACAGGGAACTCCAACTTGGTGTGTCGAGGAAAGATGTAGGGGTATCTATCATAGTCTTCTTCATTCCTCCTTCCCCATCTTCTCTCCTCGAGTCTCTCCCACGGTGGATTAGGATTCATGGGTTGTAGGGGTATAGTTAGGGGAGTGAATGGTCTTGGGTGACTCATCGCCCCTCCTTGGAATGAACTCTCCACTCTGGGTGGGGTTCTTTCGTTGAAAGGGTTCATCCTTTGTAAGACACTGTGAATCTCATCGAACTAGGCTCGAATCTGTTATTGGACCCCCTAAGACTGATTCTGAACGGTGGTGGTCAGGTTCCTGATCGACATTTCAATCACATCCATCCTTTTCTTTAATTCGGTCGACTGGAGGGGCTCAATACTCCTAGGAGTAGATTCCCTTGTCGTATTGCTCGGTGGTCCGATTCCAGATCCAGAGTCGGATCCAGATTCGAGGACCGTTGAGCCCTCGACTGGTTCAATCGTAGGTGGAGGGTGAAGAGGCTCTGATACCATTGATGGGTTCCCTTGAGCTGTAAGGGCCACATCTTGATTTGGATTCAATCTAGTCTTCATTGGCGCCATCAGGAAGCCAGACTAATACAACTCAAACAAATCAAGAGACAGTGCAAAACTTGGACAACAAGGAAATGGATAACTAGAGGAAAACGAAGATAAAGGAAATTAGATATTTCTTCTCATTCATAGCCTCATCCTCTTTACATCAGTTTATTTATAAGCTGGAAAACAGAAACGTGATGAAAACAGAAACGTGCGCTACGCGCGTGCTTTAAACAGTACTAACTACCCTCCCATCTCTTCACTACTCATAGCGATCCACGTATATTGTGGGGCTCACCGTGAGAAGCAAATGCAGGGTGGAAAGCGCTAGATTGCGCGTTATTTGCATTCAAGTCCCCCAGAAGATTGCTAATTGCCGAGGGACTGATATATAAAGCAAAATGTCTGATACGCTCAACCTGGGGAAGAAGATGCAGCTAGCTTGACTGCATCATATAATTTGGCCATAGATGACTTATGACACCAATTTTGATAGGAGATAACCTAGGATTTACCCAAAACTTGATTTTTAGTCATGTATGTGAATGTTTGTATGAATTGTGTTTGATTGAATGTCCATGTGAAATAATAGGTGTGGACATGTTAGTAATCCTAAATCATGATGTTTAGATGTTTGGTAGGTTGTATTTCAAGTTTGGTTGTGTTTGGATCAATATTCTTGAAGTTATGATGTTCTTGATTAGAAGTGTGAAATCTGTATTTACTGGGTGTTCTGTTTTGATTGCTGTTTTCGTCCATGCTACAGTCCGAATCTTGATTCCAAAATAAAAGATGAATTTTAGATAATCTTGTCTATTTTCAAACCCTACTAGTTTTGCTTGATTTGGATTTCGTATGACTGAGTTATGAATGTTTTGGTACAGACGTGTCGATAAATTCCAGATTCTGTTTTGGGTTAATTTTATCAACAAATTATTTTCAAGAACTATTCTATACATAATATCTTGACTAATATTTTGGTCAGTGTTTCTTTATGATATTAGGGACTACCCAGATTTTTGATGAATTTTAAAGACAAGTTTTGTGTGGTGTTTTATGATCTTTTCTAAAATCTTCTCATGCTGTATTTTGTTTACTGTGTAGTAAAGAACTCTATTTTCACTATACTTCCCTATACTGTATGCAAATTCTTTGTGAAATGTGAAATTTGGTAAAATCTATCTATTTTCATGTCCCTTTGGCGGAATTGGATTTCGATTCACTGATTGCGAGATATCATAGTATTCGTACAGCAGTGTTGAGATTTCCAGATTCGTTAAACTCTGTTTTCTTGATGCTTTGGTATTTTTGATGACTGACCTATACTTACTGGAATATTATGAAACTTGTCATTTTGACTCTAGACTTATAGGGGAATACCGCAGATTTTTTGTGGATTTATTTAAAGTGTTTTCAGTCTATTTTCTTGTTCTTGAAGTTGTTTTCCTGATTTCTGGCTGAACCTAAATTCTGTATTCAAATCAGTTTTGAGCCGTGTTGTTGTGAACTACTATGTGACTTATTTATTTGCGTTGGATTTGTGTGGATGTCTAGTTTCCAAATCCTTCAACGGATCCATATTTGTATTTCTGTAGAGACCAGAATTACTGTTTTAGTACTGATCTGTCATGCTGTCCTGATTATGAACATACACCATCTTGCTCATTTATGTGACTCTATATTATCTATACATGCTGATTTGTTTTCCTGAACGTAATACTGATTATAACATGTTAATTTGAAACTATTTCGCGCACATTCATGTCCGTTTGATAACCATAATAAAAGTAACCAAGCCGGGGTTTATGGGAAAGATCTAGTAGTGGGAAAACATAGAAATATGTACTTAGAAGGGGGCCCGTGTTTCCCATATGATTATCTGTTTCTGACCCTGTCTACATTACTTCTTATGTAAGAAGGTGTAAAGTAGAAGAGAACCACTAGGTTCTATCTGTATCTGTTATGTGACCCTGTCTACATTACTTCTTATAAGAAGGTGTAGAGAAGAAGAGAACCACTAGGTTCTATCTGTTTGTTATCTGATATCTGTCTGACCTTGAGTACACTGCCCTATATGATCCTCTATGAAATCTACAAACGAAACTGTTGTGTTGTAGCAACCATGTAGGTGGGCTGCATGAAGTGCTACCTAGATAGTAATCACACAACTTAATAAAATCTGAATCTGAATCTGAATCTGTTAAATGGAAATCTGTTATCTGATTATCTGAATATCTGATTATGTGTTAACTGTCTGACACTACACATTACTTGACACTATCTGAATAATCCGTCTGCATAATATCTGACACTTGACACTTTACACTTGACATATGTTAGTATACCATGTCAGTTGACTCTGGCATACCATGTTAGGTCTGATTCTACTATTAGTTAAATCTGTTTAGTTTTTCCCATGTGCTTGTGTCCTACATTATTTGTGACCCGCGACTTGCAATTGACGGGTACTTGTTTTCTTCTTTTTTTCTTTTCCTGCAAATTTACTATTGCAGATCAGGATGGTCAGCTGCCAGAAGGTATTGGCGAGATGATGTTTTAGTGCTGGAGATTTCTGCTTTATTATTATTATTTTATTGTTGCTTGAACATTGAATAAGTGTATTTGGTTTATTTGGATATTTATTCTGTATTTGGGCAATGTGACCCAGGATATTTGTTTTCTCCAGACTCTGATTTATTTGAGAATATTGTATTTGGTTTCAAGTAAATTTCTGTTGGCAAATTTGTTTCAATTATGAATGAATGGTTGGGCCATTTTGCTTCCAACTCTGATAAATTCTGTGATGTGTTGTAAAGATTCTGAAACAGCTTAAGATAATGAAAATCATTCGCTGGGCTTTTGTTACGTACTCGTATTCCGTATTTTTGGGAAGTAGGGCGTGACACTTATTTTCCTGGACTAGCTTCTTTACCTACACATGTCCAGATTGGTGCATGAACCATTGCCCTTTTTTTACCACACTCGGGCACCGGTGCGGCGTCTCTTGCACATTTTTCGTAGCACCTAGAGACAAGCACAACACATCGCTTCCAGGGAATGCCCTAGTATTTGTGTATGTATTATTAGGATTCATGTTCATAAGATTTGACAAAGTTTGTGCTGGCTGTCAACTGCTTAACGCAACCCTCCTCCTTACCCGGTTTGTGGCTGGATTCCTGTCTTGGGACAGGCAATGACGAAGTTAGTGAAAAGATTTTTTTTTTGCAATTTTTTATTTTCATTATACTTATCCCCACTTATTGCAGTATCCAATGACGGGTGCAGGAGTTATTGAACCCACCGTCTCTAGTGGTGCGGAGTCTTTCAGAGAAGAAATTCAACGAAGACTTGAATTCAGAGTATTAACCCCACATCTCTAAGACTAAGCCTACATCAAACCCTAACCTGTTAATTCAGAGTATTAAAAAGACATAATAAAGTCAAAATTCAGTTGCACATTAGAGATGATTAAAAAAAAAGTTGGTCCAGACAAAAATAGGAGAAAGAAAAGAATAGTTCATTTTTTTACCCTAACCTTAACCCTGAATTTCCCCTAACAATCATAACGCATGGTTATAAAAAGACATAAAAGACAAAATTTCATCTTGCATTATGGAAGGAAAGACTTTGCAAGAAATCAGAAGCGCCTAAAAGACTCCGTTTGGGTTAGGCTTGCTTGTTGTAGGGTCAAGTCTCTATTTGAATTCTTCAACCGAAAGTCTCTGATTTGTTGGAGACAACGGCTTAAGTAATTCTAGCACCCGTTATTGGAGACTGCAATAAGTAAAGATAAGTATAGTGAAGAGAGGGTTAACTGAAAATTGATTAATTAAGAGGTTATCACATTTTAAAAATATACAAAATGCAAAAATATAATTTTCACCCTTTTTAGAACCCCCCCCCCCTCGCGCGCACACACACACACACAAAATACAAAGGGAAATATTTTTACTCAAATTTTGCTTAGCCTTAAGTCTCTATTTCAAACAATGTCCTAGGTTACAAGAAGTCGTTGTTTGAAACAATAGCTTCAATTGGATCAAATTTTGCTTAGCCTTAAGCCTCTGTTTCAAACAATGACCTAGGTTATAAAAAGTCGTTGATTGAAAAAACAACTTCAATTAGCTTAAATTTTGCTTAGCCTGAAGCCATAGTTTCAAACAACGACCTAGGTTATAAGAAGTACTTGTTTGAGACAACGACTTCAGTTGGTTCGAATAGACAAATTCAAGTTAGAGAGCAAGAGTTTTTTACTTAAATTTTGCTTAGCCTTAAGCCATTGTTTCAAACAACGGCTTAAAAGAAACTTCTTCAACACGTATCGAGTTGTTGGGTTTTGGTCGGAAGTGAGAGAGAGGCATCAAGGGAGACAGAGTGTGAGAGAGAAAAAGGGAGGCTTAGGCTATTGGATTGGAGGAGGAGGAGGAGAGCAGGGAGAGAGAGAGAGAGATAAAAGTTGGGGTTTTGGGTTTCGGTCGGGAGAGAAAGAGAGAACGAAGATAGAGAAAGTGAGAGTGTTAGAGGTTAAACAGTGAGAAAATATATGATAGCTTGTAACCTTACAGAAGATATTGCGCTGAACCGAGCAGAACGGAAAACCAGGATTCATGTAGCCGACCCCAACTAGTTGGGAAAAGGCTTTATTGTTGTTGTTGTAGTATTACATCTTAGTATTTACTTTGAAAAATATATATTAAAATGTGCATCGCACATGTATATTACTAGTATTCATTATTCTGCACCTAGCACAAAATTCAATAAGTTGTCCAATCGAATCTTTATTAAGCGATCGGGCATGGCTCTATATGCTTTGTGACCATAACCATATATATACAATTAACAATAATATCTCGGGATTATCTTTTATGCAAAAATAGTATATGTTTTCGATTTAAAATCATCAGTCTACAATAAGTTCACTGACCCAAGATCTCTACTATTTTAATGGGAGAGTTGGGGTTTGTAACAAACAAACCCTAACTTTGTAACTATATAAACACGTATAATACACATCCAACTATATCCAACAAATATAAATATGCACCGCACATGTAGTCCAAATTAAAACATTCAAATATAAACTATTTTTTTCTTATTCGATATATATTCATTAAATTTGATGACTTTACTTTTTGTAGACGTGCATCATGTTGAAGAATCTTCCACAACTCGTAGTGCTAATAGCGGAAGTACGCCACAGGCAATAGAAACTATCAAGACTTAGATGAATGAAGAACAAGCCACCACAATATATGCAAGATCTCACAAGAACACAATCAATATGCAGAGATAACCAATACTTCTTATTTCCCAAGAAATATAAAGATTACAAAAGAGATTACAACACTTAATCTTGTTGGATCCTGTAGGCGAAGCAACAAACACTAGAGGGGGGGGGAGTGAATAGTGTTTATCAAAAATAAATTGCGGAATAAGTAATTTCTCTCGGCACAGTCGACTTAGTGGTGAACCAGTCGACTGTTATAGCCAAAATAAAAGAAATTTAAACTCTCGATGCAGTCGACTTATAGATAAGGCAGGCGACTGATGAAACAAAGAGAACAAATAATACAAGACTTGATCAGTCGACTGATACGAAGCTGAGTCGACTGGCCAGACAAGTTTTGCAGAACTTAAACAAGCAAAAGTAAATGCAAACACAAGATAATCAATCACAGAGTACACAAGATATATCCTGGTTCGGTCCTCCCGACCTACATCCAGTCCCCAAGCAACCCACTTGAGATTTCCACTATTCTTGAAAAATTACAAGAATACCCTACGGCGTTACGACAACATCCTTGTCTAACCCGTAGTCCTTTCTCTCAACCAGAGAAAGCAACCCACTCTACTACCAAGAGTGAAAAGACACTGACTCTACAACCAAGAGTCAACAACCACTCTCCAACCGAGAGCAAAAGTACAAGAAGAATTTTTACAATCAACCTATAGCCTTGTTGGTGTATGTGTTGATGCACGAGGCTAAATCACAAGGTTGACTTCTATACTCAGTCCAGAGCGAATTCAATGCTATACTGGACTGAATGTAGAGAACCAAAGTGTATGAACTTTGAAAGCTTTGTTTCTCACAGAAAATCACTTAGATTGTTTTTCACAAGAATGCTCGAGTGTATATAAAATCAAGTTGTTCTTTTCAGAGAGATATGAAACTCTATATAAGGAGTTTTGATCTCCTGAACGTTGGAAAACAGTTACACAACTGTCAACCAACGGATCAGAACTTTTGAGTTTGAAAAAATTTGATTTTGAAAATCAGAAAACGGTCAAAAGCTCTCGATCAGTCGACTGGGTTGCCATATGAGTCGACTGATCAGAGTTTGAATAATTTTAAACAATTTTGTACTTATCAGTTGACTGGCAAAAGCTTAAGTCGACTGGTACTTAAAAGTTAAAATTCTTCAAACTGTTTTGACTTATTTTTGGGGGTTTTTTAAGAGACACACATTATGAAATTTCGAGTATGTGTGTGTGTGTGTGTTGACAAGGCTTTACATCAGACTAAGACTCAACAAGAAATAAAATACAATGTTTACAAGACAAAATAATATAACACATTTGAGCTTGAAGTCTTGAGTCTTGAGTCTTGAGTTTGAATCTTGATCCTTGTCTTCTTCATTTGTATCTTTTTGAGCTTGTTTGTTTGTTCAGCTAGAATTGTCTTTAGTCTGTGTACTGCAATGTTAGCTGTATAACATAGACATATGTTGCACTGTGTTGTGATCATCAAATTCAAGAATCAACATTCTCCCCCTTTTTGATGATGACAACACAATAGCTGATAACAATTTATAAAAAGATATACAAGCATAGATTTTGAAAGCTCCCCCTATTAAAAACACAATATGCATACATAAAGCAAAAACTTGATATACAGAATGTATCAGTCGACTGAAAAATAGATCAGGCGACTGACCAGAACATGAAAGCATTTTAACAAACATCACAGATGCAGCAAGTATCACAGCTGCAGCAGCAGTCGACTGTATCCTTGGGTAAGTCGACTGACCAGAGATATTACAATACTCAGAATACACTGAACAACAGCACAGATAGAAATAAAATTAAATATAATTCAGATAGACTCAGAACTTAGACAGCTTTCTCTCCCCCTTTGGAATCATCAAAAAGCATAAAATAACAAGAGTTTGCATTAAAAAAGAAGGTCTAATACATAGAAACAAAATGCATTAAAAGGAAAATTACATAAATAATAATAAAAAGAAGTAATCTTCAATCATCTTCTTCGGAGTCTTCGTCATCATCTTGAGAAGGAGGATGAAACTGAGAAGTGAAGAGATGAGTTAGGTTGTCTAGTTTGGAGTTGAGGGTATGGAGTTGGGTATCTACAGAGACTGAGTGGTTCATAAGGTAGGACACACAATCGTACATGGTACGAGGGTCATCATAATTGGCTTGAAGGAGAGGTGGATCATCAGATGTAGAAGGTTGAGAGGCTCTAGGTCTAGAAGATGAACCTAAGGGAGCTTGGGACATTGGATGAGACCTAGGGGGTGATCGAGTAGGAGCATCAAGGAGTTTCATGCGTGCCAAACTAGCACGATCGAAACACTCATATCTAGAAACAACATTTGTCTCTGACTCAAGATCAACTTTAAAAGCAGTAAAGACTCTAGTAAGAAAACCTCCAAAGGGTAGAAAATGAGTGTGGTCTTGATAAAGTTTGGAAAAAATAACTTGACCCCAATCAACAGCTATCCTACCAAAAATTGCATAGATAGCTTTTTGTAACTCAATAGAATATTGGTCATAACTCCCCTTTTTAGGAAGGATGTTATAAGCTAATATTCTACCGACAAGCTTAGCAATTGATTTTAGATTTCTGCTTGTCATTGGAAGTCGAGAATTAGGTAAGAGAATTTTAGACAATATAGAGGCATCATCTAAAATAACTTCATCAAGAGGAATTCCACCATCATCTATACCCAACATTGCATTAATCCTAGTCGGTGTTATAGTCATTTTAATATTTTTCACTGACGAACGGATTAATACATCCCCATTTGTTTTTTGAACAACAGTCATATTTGTATAAAACAAATAAATGAGTTGGGGATAGTAATTAGGTTGGTTAGATAATGAGAGAAAGTCATAGAGACTGCAATTTTGAAAAAGTGGAATGAGGTTAAAACGGTCTAGGTCATTAAAATTGACAAATCTTCCAGGGAAGATTTGAATGGTACAAAAAACATACCAACGATCAAGAAGATCGGGACTCAAAAGATATTGGGTATATTCTTGTGAAGAAGAAGTACCCTCGTGAGTTCTCTTAGATCTTTTGGGTGCCATTTGGGTTTTGGAAGGAGACAAAAAATCGAGATTTACCAAGATGGAAGAGAGAGACAACCACAGATGAGAGAATTAGCAGCCAGCAGTCGACTTGAAATCTGGTCGAATTGAGCTTCTTCTTCTCTTGCCTTAGGGTTTTGAAATTGGAGGTGAAATTGGAGATTGGTAAAAGTGAGAAAGAGGGGCTGGTAAAGGGTTTTTAACAGAGAATAGACGGTTCAGATGCAAGGAAGAGATATCAACGGCTGAGATAAGAAGTCACGGGTGAGAAATTGAAAAGTTTTATCTCAAAACTGTGATGAAGACTCGCTGAAAACAATTGATCTCGCGACAGTCGACTGGTAGGGGTTATCAGTCGACTGAGTCGAGAGGAAAATAAAAATGTTATATCTACTAATCAGTCGACTGGTATATGAACCAGGCGACAGGTAAGATAAAAAATGTATATGTTTAAAAAACAGTTCAGTCGACTTATACACAAAGACAGTCGACTTATCAGAAGCCATGTTCAACAAGTATCTATAAAATCACAAATTCCAAGTTCTCTCCTTAATTTAATGAAAGTATCTTCTTTAAGGGGCTTGGTAAATATATCTGCTACTTGTTTATCAGTAGAGATAAAGTCTAAAGATATATCTCCTTTTAAAACATGATCACGTAGAAAATGATGTCGAATATCAATATGTTTCGTACGTGAATGTTGAATCGGATTTTTAGATAAATTAATTGCACTGGTATTATCACACATAATTGAGGGTTTCTCAAATGAAATACCATAATCTAATAAGGTTTGTTTCATCCATAAAATTTGTGCACATGCCAAACTTGCAGCGATGTATTCAGCTTCTGTGGTTGATAGGGATACGGAGTTTTGCTTTTTACTGCACCAAGATACTAGGGAATGTCCCAAAAAGTGACATGTACCACTAGTACTCTTGCGATCAGTTTTGCTTCCAGCAAAATCGGCATCGCTATAAGACAAAAGTTGAAAATTATCGGTGCGTAGATAAAATAAACCATATTCAGATGTGCCTTTAATATATCTTAAAATTCGTTTCACTGCTTTTAAATGAGATTCTTTAGGACTAGATTGATATCTAGCACATAAACATACGCTGAACATAATATCTGGTCTACTTGCAGTAATATATAAGAGTGAACCAATCATATCTCGATAGAGTTTTTGATCAACACTCTTACCTAATAAATCTTTGTCAAGAGTAGTAGTAGTAGCCATAGGTGTGGATTTACTACTAGTACTATCCATGGTAAAACGTTTGAGTAATTCCTTTGCATATTTGCCTTGATTAATAAATATGCCATTTGAGGACTGTTTAATTTGCAATCCAAGGAAATAATTGAGTTCACCCATGTGACTCATCTCAAATTCATTTTTCATGGTATTAGCAAATTCTTGACATAGATGATTATTAGTAGAACCAAAAATTATATCATCAACATATATTTGTATGATTAAGATATCATTCTTAACTCTTTTGATAAACAAAGTAGTGTCTACTTTACCTATTTCAAATCATGTTTCTAAAAGAAAAGTTTTTAGACGATCATACCAGGCACGAGGTGCTTGTTTAAGACCGTATAAAGCCTTTTTCAATTTATAAACATGATCTGGGAATTGTTCATGTTCAAAACCTGGTGGTTGTTTAACATAAACATTTTCCTTAATAAACCCATTAAGAAAAGCACTTTTCACATCCATTTGATAAAGTATAAAATTCATAAAACAAGCAAAAGATAATAAAATACGAATAGATTCTAGTCTAGCAACAGGAGCATATGTTTCATCAAAATCTATACCTTCTTCTTGATTATATCATTGGGCAACTAATCTAGCCTTGTTCCTTACAACTTGTCCTGATTCATCTAACTTATTCTTGAATACCCATTTGGTACCAATGATAGTCTGATCAGGAGGTCTAGGAACTAAATCCCATACATCATTCCTTATAAATTGGTTTAGTTCATCTTGCATGGCATTCATCCAATATTCATTCTCACAAGCTTCTTGTATATTTTTCGGTTCAAAATCCGACAAGAATGCTGTATGAGAGATCATATTAACATGTGAACGTGTCTGAATACCTTGGGAGATGTCACCAATTATTAAGTCATGAGGATGATCTTTAACTTCAACAAATGACTTTGGTAAAGTTGAAGATATCTCAATCGGATCAGTCGACTTGACTTGTTCTTCAGTCGACTGCTTTACGTCAGTCGACTGGGAGACCTTATCAGTCGACTTATCAGATAGATTAGTTTGCTCTAAGGATTTAATCACATTATCTAACGGTGATAAATCAGTTTCATCATCTTTATTTAATGTTGATGAAGGTAAGGATTCATCGAATGTAACATGCATTGATTCTTCAATAGTCATTGTAGACTTATTGAAAATTCTATATGCTTTACTCCTATTTGAGTATCCCAAAAAGATACCCTCATTAGATCTAGGATCAAATTTGTCTAAATTATCTTTTGTGTTTAGAATAAAACACTTGCAACCAAATGTCTTAAAGTAAGAGACTTTAGGAATTTTATTAAAAAATAACTCGTAACAAGTCTTCTTTAGTTTAGGTCTTAGAAGAATTCTATTTAAAACATAACAAGCTGTAGCAACAGCTTCAGCCCAAAAATGCTTTGGTAGATTGCTTTCAACAAGCATAGTACGTGCGCATTCTTGCAAAGTCCTATTTTTCCTTTCAACCACTCCATTTTGTGGTGAAGCTCTAGGGAATGCAAATGAATGTGTTATACCATTCTTGTTGCAATATTCTGTAAATGTTTCATTTTCAAATTCTCCACCATGATCACTTCTAATAGTGACTATGGTTAGAGATCTTTGATTTTGAACACGTTTACAAAAATGTGCAAATTCTTCAAAAGCATCATTTTTATGTTTTAAAAAGAATGTCCAAGTGAATCGTGAAAAATCATCTACTAAAACAAACACATATCTACTTTTATTTAAAGAAGCAACTCTAGTAGGGCCAAATAAATCCATATGAATTAATTCAAGTGGCCTACTAGTAGAGATTACGTCTTTTGTTTTAAAAGTGGATTTGATTTGTTTTCCTAGTTGACATGCATCACATAACTTATCCTTTTTAAAGGATAGTTTTGGCAGTCCTTTAACTAGGTTATAGTTAGATAATTTTGAGAGATTTTTCTTGTTCACATGTCCAAATCTTCTATGCCATAACTAAGATTCATTGTTAGAGGCTATTAAACAAAAATCATTTGAAAAATCAATTGCATTCAAACACAATTCATAAATATTATTTTTACGAAAGCCTTGAAAAACAACATTTTGCATAGTAGAATCATAAATTAAGCATGCATCTTTTTTAAAAACTATTTTATAACCTTTATCACACAATTGACTAATGCTCAAGAGATTATGCTTTAAGCCATTAACCAATAGCACATTTTCTATAATAGGGTTAGATATTTTACCGACCATGCCAATACCGATGACTTTGCCTTTGTTGTTATCTCCAAAGGTGACGGTTCCTCCATCTATACTTTGAATGGTGGATAGTAGGTTGGCATGCCCTATCATGTGTTTTGAACATCCGCTGTCTAATATCCAGCGTTCTTTCTTGGGTACCTATAAAAAATTTAAGGTAAATATGGTACCCTTTTTATTGGGTCCAAAGCACATTAGTTTGGGGGAAACCAAACCCATGAAGAGTTTGATCTTCCTCCATAAGCAGGAATATAATAGGTAGAATTACACACATTTAACATATATGAGTGAATATAAGCAATTCTATCATTCTGATTTAGACTGATTGGAACCCATACTAGTTTGTTCTGTCCAGTCGACTTACCAGTGTTATGCAGTCGACTGTTGGTGTACATCAGTCGACTGGTGGATACACTAGGTCGACTTATAAGAGGTTTTGATCTCGTGGAATAAGATCCACTTTCTCTGGACAGACGACTGGTGGTATGGTTCAGTCGACTTAACCGAACGTTAGTTTTGCTTTTATCACTGAAATTAACAACCTTTGGTTTTGCAAAGAAATCATACAACTTGTGTGTAACACTAGAAATAGATGCTGACTTATTCTTACTAGTGTTTAAAACAGGAGATTCTTTTACAGAAGGTTTTTTAAAACCAAGTCCAAATTTTTGACTAGATGTAACTTGATGATGAAGCATATCATTTAAATTCTCTTTGCCTTTGTTAAACTTAGATACGTTCTTTGAAATCTCTTCATAATTCTTTTTGAGTGTTTCAAGATCAGTATCTAAACTTGCAATGCGAGAATTTAAGGATTTTACTTCCTTATCAAGGTTAAGATTTTCTTGATTAAGTGTTTGATTCACTTTCTCAAGATTCTTAACTCTAATCTTTTCTTTCTTTAACTCTTGGAATATTTCATTAAACGCATCAAGAAGATCTTCGGAATCATAATCATTACTTACATGTTCTTGTGTAGCCATAAAACACACATTTGCCACTTCGTTATTTTCATCCGTTTCTTCTTCGGAAGATGAATTACTATCATCCCATGTAGCTTGATAGGCCTTTTTGTTCTTGGCAAATTTGTTCTTTGGATATTTGTCCTTCTTGAAGTTGGATGATTTTTCCTTGTTCTTTCCATTTTCTAAGGGACAATCCTTTTTCATGTGACCTATTTTATTGCACCTGAAACATGTAGGAGGGTCATTAGAATCTTTAATTTTAGAATGAAACTTACCCTTCTTTAAGAACTTCTTGAATCTCCGAGTGAACATTGCTATTTCTTCTTCATCTTCTTCCTCATCTTCTGAGTCAGTCATAGCTTTAAAAGCCAATGATTTCTTCTTTGCTTGGTGTGATTCAGTATCTTTATTTCGATCTTCAAGTTGGACCTCATATGCCATGAGATTACCAACAAGATTCTCGAGAGTAAGTGTGGACAAATCATTCGCCTCCTCTATTGCTGTGGTTTTCTTCTCCCATTCTGGAGTGAGTGCACGTAGGACTTTTCTGACCATTTCTGCTTGGGTATAAGTCTTTCCAAGCGCCACAAGAGAGTTTGTGATGTCTGTGAATCTTGTAATCATCTCGGACACAGTCTCATTGTCCTTCATTCTGAACATCTCAAACCTGTGGACAAGAACAGAAATTTTAGATTCTTTTACTTTATTCGTTCCTTCATGTGTTACCTCGAGTGTATGCCAAATTTGATGTGCGGTTGTAGCATTGGATACACGGTTGAATTCTTCCTTCGTTAGTGCACAGAATAAAGCATTCATTGCTTTGGCATTGTTCATAGTCTGATTCTTCTGATCATCATTCCATTGTGCATATGGAATGGTAGGGGCAGTGTATTCTGTCTCTGTCATTTGCCATATCTCGTAGTTGATTGATTGGAGATAGATTCGCATTCGACACTTCCAATAATTGTAGTTCGTTCCATCAAATAGTGGTGGCCGTTGTGTAGATTGGCCTTCATGGTACTGATTTGTATTTGAAGTAGTTGCCATAGCCTGTAACCTTGCTCTGATACCAAGTATTGGATCCTGTAGGCGAAGCAACAAACACTAGAGGGGGGGGGGGTGAATAGTGTTTATCAAAAATAAATTGCGGAATAAGTAATTTCTCTCGGCACAGTCGACTTAGTGGTGAACCAGTCGACTGTTATAGCCAAAATAAAAGAAATTTAAACTCTCGATGCAGTCGACTTATAGATAAGGCAGGCGACTGATGAAACAAAGAGAACAAATAATACAAGACTTGATCAGTCGACTGATACGAAGCTGAGTCGACTGGCCAGACAAGTTTTGCAGAACTTAAACAAGCAAAAGTAAATGCAAACACAAGATAATCAATCACAGAGTACACAAGATATATCCTGGTTCGGTCCTCCCGACCTACATCCAGTCCCCAAGCAACCCACTTGAGATTTCCACTATTCTTGAAAAATTACAAGAATACCCTACGGCGTTACGACAACAACCTTGTCTAACCCGTAGTCCTTTCTCTCAACCAGAGAAAGCAACCCACTCTACTACCAAGAGTGAAAAGACACCGACTCTACAACCAAGAGTCAACAACCACTCTCCAACCGAGAGCAAAAGTACAAGAAGAATTTTTACAATCAACCTATAGCCTTGTTGGTGTATGTGTTGATGCACGAGGCTAAATCACAAGGTTGACTTCTATACTCAGTCCAGAGCGAATTCAATGCTATACTGGACTGAATGTAGAGAACCAAAGTGTATGAACTTTGAAAGCTTTGTTTCTCACAGAAAATCACTTAGATTGTTTTTCACAAGAATGCTCGAGTGTATATAAAATCAAGTTGTTCTTTTCAGAGAGATATGAAACTCTATATAAGGAGTTTTGATCTCCCGAACGTTGGAAAACAGTTACACAACTGTCAACCAACGGATCAGAACTTTTGAGTTTGAAAAAATTTGATTTTGAAAATCAGAAAACGGTCAAAAGCTCTCGATCAGTCGACTGGGTTGCCATATGAGTCGACTTATCAGAGTTTGAATAAGTTTAAACAATTTTGTACTTATCAGTCGACTGGCAAAAGCTTAAGTCGACTGGTACTTAAAAGTTAAAATTCTTCAAACTGTTTTGACTTATTTTTGGGGGTTTTTTAAGAGACACACATTATGAAATTTCGAGTATGTGTGTGTGTGTGTGTTGACAAGGCTTTACATCAGACTAAGACTCAACAAGAAATAAAATACAATGTTTACAAGACAAAATAATATAACACATTTGAGCTTGAAGTCTTGAGTCTTGAGTCTTGAGTTTGAATCTTGATCCTTGTCTTCTTCATTTGTATCTTTTTGAGCTTGTTTGTTTGTTCAGCTAGAATTGTCTTTAGTCTGTGTACTGCAATGTTAGCTGTATAACATAGACATATGTTGCACTGTGTTGTGATCATCAAAATCAAGAATCAACAAATCTCTCTCTCTCTCACCTTTGAAACACTTTGCACAATCCCCTCTTGAAGTTGAACAATGATAACGACTCACCAATTCTCTCTTTTCAGTTGATACATACCCTAGAGTCTACAGCCACATATATAGCCCCTAAGTAAACCCTAAAAGATAAACACAAATCCAGCTATTGGGCCTTAAACTCATCAGCCTAAAAACAAACAGCGCCGATGTCGGTCGACCGCACCCCCGGATCGGTCGACTGCAACGTGTAAAGCCAACACCCAGGAACATGACCGGTCAACCGTCTTCTTCTCTGTTGAACCCTATACACTCGAAGAAATCTCAGCAGCTTGGGTTGGTCGACCACAACTCTCCAGACTACACTTCTTCTACTTGCTGTTGTCTTCTCTTGCTGTCTTCTCCAACTTCAAGTACTCAGTGCCTAAGTGTATTTGAGGCCAAAATCCTAACAATCTCCCACTTGGACCAAATACACAGCGCTTCAAAGTTATTGCAATCTTTATCTCGCATTATCTCTGCCAATCTCCCACTTTCATGGAAGACTCAAGTACCCCCACTCTCATGAAGAGCACCTCCGCCACTCCACCACATGGAGTGCACCAACCACCCCTCATCGCCTCATGAAGGATGTGCTCCACCAATCGCATAGAGCACGAATACCGGAGAAACAACCTCCCATTTCGGATTCCATGTTACAAGACTCCTCAACTCGCAAAATCTTCATCAACACCGCACATGGTTCAAAGCCTCTCAATGCACCCTCTGCACTAGAAGCCTCCGTAGACGACACTCCATAATATCCGCAGATTGTTCAACCCCTACAGTCCCATTTCGGTTACCCTCATCGACATCACCCCGCATATCGATACCAGTGCTTTCTACCTCACAAGAGCGACTTGAAGCTTCGTCTACCATATCGCAAAGTACCCTCACCGCAGTAATTTCTTGCCCTCTAGGTTCACTTTCATGGCCAGCAACTCCCACTAAATTAGTAACCTCCCCTCCACAACTGAAAAAACTCGGTTGCACACCACACAACCTACTACTCGATTTCGGCTGAGAATACAGGAGAAATGCCCCTCACGTCTCTAAGCAAATACATCGTTCCCTCACGCTTTCCTTTTATAATCACCCTTGAACCTGCAGCTATACACCACTCCCCACTACCAACTGTAGTAGACAACCCCTCTTTGTCTAGCCTTTCAACCGAGATAAGATTTTCTTTCAAGTCTGAAACATGCCTTGTCTCCCGTAAGATAACAAACTAATCATCATTGACTTTCACGCGAATAGTACCAACCCCATGTACCGGTGACCATTCTCCACGATCACATTTCCAAAAGAACCCTCCTAGTAGTCATCAAATACCTCTCTCATTGAAGTGCAATGAAAAGAAGCTCTCGAATCAATACACCAATTTTGAGTTCCCAACTCCTCCCGAGCTAATAAGCATAACTCTTCAATAAGCCCCACCTGAGATTCCTTTGGGGTATCTCTCTTTGGTTTCTCCTGCTTCCTCTTCATATAAGCCTTGCAACTGCGCATCATGTGACCTCTCTTGTGACATTACCAGCACTCAGGCCCATGTCCTCCATCGCTGTCATCAGACTCACTCTCAGATGAACTACTCTGATCCTTTCTTCTTCGAATGCTCTTAGATCTCCCACGTCTCCTCTCAAAAAACATTAAGAAATCTCTAGAAGATGATGATGGATATCTCCCATTTCTCACCCTTCCCACCTCGTTCAGAATGCTATTCACCACATCCTGTATAGTCGTCGAATCTGTCATAGTGCCTGTAATAGTCTGTTCCACCACACCATAACTATCGGGTAAAGTAGATAGAAGTAATAATGACTGTCCCCCTCTCTAAAAACTTCAAACCTGCAGCTTCCATTTGGTTATAAACCATACAGTAATTGTTCACATGTTCTGCTACTGAACCCCCTTCCTTCAACTTCATATTAACCAATTTCTTTAGATGAAGAATTTGATTAGATACCAACGGTTTTTCATACATATCCGTGAAAATATCCATAGCCTCCTTTGTGGTCTTTGACTTCGAGATATGAAATAACACCTTCCTACTCAGTCCCAATTGAATCTGCCCTAGCGCCTTCTGATCCAAGTGATTCTAATCTGCCAAGATCTTCACATCCTTGTCTGCACCTTCCGGCTTCTCATCAAACAACGGACCATCAGGATCTTTCTGACAAAGATACACTATCATCTGAATCTTCCACATCGCGATGTCACTCCCATCGAACCTCTCGATCTTCGACTTGCTATTGGCCATCTCGATTCTAGTTGCTCTGATACCACTCGTTGAAGAATCTACCAAACTCGCAGTGCTAATAGCGAAGGTACACCACAAGCAATAGAAAGTACAAAGACTTAGATGAACAAAGAACAATCCATCACAATATATGCAAGATCTCACAAGAACATAATCAATATGCAGAGATAACCAATACTTCTTATTCCCCAAGAAATACAATGATTACAAAAGAGATTATAACTCTCAATCTCTCTCTCTCACCTTTGAAACAATCGGCACAATCCCCCTTTGAAGTTGAACAATGATAATGGCTCACCAATTCTCTATTTTCAGTTAATACAATCTGTAACCCCTATTTTTTCATTTTGTGTATTTTTGAATGTATTTTTCGTTTTGGTGTATTTCTCTCTTTGTATTTTTCTCTTGGACCGTATATTGGACCTTTTGTTTCAATATATTTATTTTTATTGTTTATCATCTTTTATTTAATTTCCTTGATCTAATTGTCTCTCTCGGGCAAATGGGGTCACCCTGGAAGGGATGTGAAAAGAAGTATAAATATCTTCATATACCAGACGTTCGCTAATTAGTAGTCTCTGTTCGATCGATCTACTCTTGATTCTCTTTGCTCGTATCTATTTTATTTGTCCTTTACTGTGCCCGTCTCATTTTTGTATCACCCTATTTATTTTTATTGTGGAATTGCCCTATTTCTTGGCCCATTGTTAAACAACCTATACCTAATGCTCCTATATACATTATCTACTCTTAAAACCCATCATAAAACCCTATACTCTTAAACAGCCAACTACCCAACCCGAAACCCACACAAATCAAACCCATTTACCCTGGTTCCTATACCATTTATTCAACTTATTTACCCATTCCCTATTTTGAACCCATACCCGCATTTCCCCTAACCGACCCGCTAACACCCTATTGTGCCGCCTCCCTTCTTCCTACCTCAAACCCTAATCCTCCAAACCTATGTATTGTGAACCCATGCACCTCTCCCGACCTCCCTTCTCAGCCGCTAACCCTAGCCTGCTCCCGACTTCCCTATCTCTCCCTCTCTCTCCCCGGTCTCCCTAGCTTCGCCCTGCACCGCGCACCCTCCTCCTTGCTGTGTTTTCGGCAGCCAAGGCAGCAGCCATCGTTCCCCGTGCTCCCTCTCCTTGCGATGATGCAGTACCTCGGCGTTCCCTTCCTCGGCGCTCTCTCGGTGGATTGCAGCAACGACAGCAACCACAGTCGTAGTCGCTGCTGTACCTACAAGAAAAACACTTTTCCGCAACAAGGTTTTGGCAACGACTTTTTAGTCGTTGTGAAAATTAGTTACGGCAACGCGAAAGTCGTTGCTAAAAATAAAATAAAATTTTCCTCCTCCAAAATGCCTTGCGCGGGTCTTTGCAAATCCCCTCGCCAGATTGTGTAAATTGGAAACGATAAATGTCGTTGTGTATATTTCCTTATATCTACTGCAACGACAGTATTGTTGCCAAAAATATAAAAAAATAAAAATAAATAAAATAATTTAACTTAACCCCAAAATTTTTCCCATATCCCCGCCGCCCTAGCATTTCTCAGTCCCGCCCCAAACCCTTGGTACTCCATCTCTTGCTACTCCATCCTAGCCCCAAACCCTTGCTACTCCATCTCTTGCTACACCAAATTCCCCAAACCCTTGCTAATCCATCCTAGCCCCACAATAACTCGTCTCCTCTCTTCTGACGGAATACCTTCCGCCACAATCTCCTACTACGTCTGAGTACGAATTTCCGCCGGAATCTCCATCTCTTCATTGGCTAAGGAAGAGAGGGTTCTTGTGCCAGAAGAGACGACACGTCAGGGCTGGTTAACGAATTTCCGGTCGAATTTCCGGCACATGCTCTTTCTCCCTCTTATCGTTGGCCTTGGAATCCAGGTTTACTCTAATTTTCCATTGTTGTTTAGGTTTCCGTTTTACGCTTATACAAATTTCTGTTCTAAGGTTCTTGTGTCTTGAGATGAATCTAATTTGTGAAATATTAATTCACTAGATTTGCAGCTAAAGACCCTTCTGGAATTTTCTTTCCCTCTCTCTCAGGTATTATACAAATTTGTGAATTGATTAACTTCTAATCTTGAATTGATAATCGATTGATCCAGTTTTTGAGAAAAAAACCGAATCTGGGAAATTAAATGGGGATGATGCAGGAGCACAAGCGAAGAGGATTTGTATGTGAAAGTGATGTTCATCAGGCTAACAACGATCTTGGACGTTGGGTTAGTCTTCACTTCTCCTTCCTAATCTCCATTTCAATTGTTTAATTATTTAATTGATTATATTAATGGGTTTCTTGTGGAGAATCTCATTGGACTCGTTTCCTTATATTTGTATTGATAATGTATGATGATGTCTAGGAGCAATTTAAAATGGCAGAGGGGCTTTAGCTTGTTCAATTGGTTATGTTCTGAATAGGTAGAAGAGGCAAAAATGATGACTCCAAATTGCTTGTGTCACTTTATTTTGCTATGTGTTTCATGTCTTGAAATTGTTTCATGTCACAAAAAAATGTCTTGATCGAATTTGAGAAGTATGTGCTAGATAGTGATTCCCAGCCCCACCTTCTACTAACCTGCATAAACTTCAAGCCACATTTAATAATTTGAGTATTGTTGCTTTTGGTGCTTGGCATCACATTTGATCATTTAATGCAGGTTCCAATAATTGGTGCTTGGCATCACATTTGATCATTTACTGAATTTCAATGTCGATCTTTCTTCCAACAAACGTAATATATTCTAATTAAAAAGTAACATCAATTCATATGATATCATGTAAATTAATGTGTCACAATTAATCAGCTCAGAAATAATCAACAATACTGTTAAGAAGCAAACAGATGAGCAACCATTTAGTATTGCAAACTGGTGAAAGATCTCATTCAATAAGCTAAGCAGCCTTCTTTTAGTATTGCAAACTTGCAACAAATTTCATATGTTTTCAGACCCTTGAACTGTCAAATTATGTTGCTTACATCTAGTTCTCACTCCATGTCAAGTTATGTGTTCTCTATATTCCGAAAAACCATAAATTCAAACTTATGTGTCGCTTAGCCTTTCTACTTTATCTTGAATGTGAGTAATAGTATGAGATTCATTGTATTTCTCACTGAAACTGCTGATCAGATTACATGGTATCCAAGTAGGCTACAGCTGTAGCGGCATTTAACTAACTTTTTTGTGCTGCTAGCTCTAGAGATAACAAACTTGAACCCAACTCAACTCTGTCTGAAGTATAAAATCTTTCAATAGTGTGAATATTGTACTATATCTGCTTATTTAAAGGCATGCATATGGTTTAGTAGATAACTTGAATGGAACTAGTGCTTAGGCCCAACTCAACAAAAGTTTAATTAACGAAAGCTATTAAACTTAATCAGTTTGATCTAATACCAGATTATATGTCAATGCCATGATTTAAATTTATTCATAATTTCTGAATTTGGCACTATTATGATTTTGCATCTCAAAGGCATGTTTAGAAGCGCTCTGCCTTCTGAATGTTTGCACTTCAAGTAGATGCATGAGAATGTATTTCTGTTGAATAATAGAATGGGCATTAAAGGTACACATGAGACACTGGGGTTTATCATAGACATATATCTTCACTCTGGTTGTCACAGATATATAGGATTTTGATGGTTTTTACAGCAAGAATAAATGAGTTTGATTTGAGATAATTCTTAACGTTATGTGAATATGTGGTTGGTGTTGATTAATTAAGTATATCGAGATCTACCTCAACTATTCAAGTTTCAATTCGTCGATATTCTACATGATCTGATTGTGCTCTAATCCAAATATTGTTTTTGCAGATTTTGGCTTTTTGAGCCCCGCTCTAGCATGCATGACATTGGCGGCTTTGTGTACTTGTATAACTTGTATTCATGTATTTGTAGGTGATGTCGAAGTACCTTTTCAAAAATGGTCATCACACAAGTACAGACTTAGGATTTAGAGGCTCTGCACTAACAAAGAGAAGCGTCAAGCCTTTACGAGGAGCAAATTAAGTACTTCTCCGGGAAATGGAAATACCGAGACTTTGGTTAGTTCAACTTCATAATTTCTCAGTATAGCACACTTGTATCATCTGATGACCAAATTACATTCCTAGTTATGCTTACTTTTCCCTGCAAATAATTCCTAGTAGCAGTTCAGTGAAGCTGTCTTGAAAATCTTTAATGCTGTTGTTCTAGTTAAATGTATTTTTAGATTTAGACTAATGAAAGTAAACTCTAATATTTTGATCTGATACTTGTTTTATTTATTCATTTCCTTTAAAATTGATGCAGGATGTTGATATTAGACAAGTTTTTTTTGCAAGTACTTGAAGGAAGCTAAATGTATATGCACATGCTATTTTGATCTAGGCAAAATTTAAAAAAAGTCACAATAGTTTGGCACTGTTTAAACAAACGTCACAAAACTTTGACTTTTTAAAAAAACCGCACAAAGTTTGACTCTCAACTCACGGAGTTATCCAGCCGTTAACTGGGATAATAGTTATGTGATGTTTTTTTAAACAAATAGGAACTTTTGTGATGTTTTTTTAAACAGAATAATAGTTCAGTGTTGTTTTTTAAACAAAACAATAGTTTTGTGATGTTTTTTTAAACATTACGTATAACCCAGTTAACAGCTGGATAACTCCGTGAGTTAAGAGTTAAACTTTGTGCGGTTTTTTTAAAAAGTCAAAGTTTTGTGACGTTTTTTTAAACAGAGCCAAACTATTGTGATGTTTTTTTAAATTATGCCTTTGATCTATTAGAAAACATGGTTAAGCTTATTATGCCCAATGGAAATGATTATGAGATACTTAGATATCTTTTTGAGAAGTTGATGGTTGTAATATTTTGGGCATTGCTTCTTATATGACATAAATGTAATATGTTGGACAAGTTTAATATTATAGTTTTTGGAATGATGTTGGTTTTTAATATTTTTGAAGCGTATGCTAGTTTTAGGATAGGGCTGATGCAACGACAATATATAATTTGTCTCGAAAAGAATTAAACTTTCGTAACGATAATTGGTAGCTTTAGCAACGACAATAGTTGTTACCAAAATACAAGTAATGCAAAGCAATAATAAAAATAATTGCAAACAGTCGAGCTTTGTCAACGACTGTAGTCGTTGCCAAAATAGAAAGAATATAAGGCAACGACAATAATTCATTGCGAAAAAAACATCTTTAGCAAGGACATGAGTCGTTGCCAAATATATGAAGTATGTTTGGCAACGACAAAAGTTGTTGCGATTGATTTTATACCTTAGCACGGGTGAAATTAGGTATGGCAACGACAAAATATATTGCAACGACAATGTCGTTGCGAAAAATCTATGTTTGGCAACGACAGAAAGTCGTAGTCAAAATCTTTTGCGACGCCCGGACGCGCAACGACCTTGCAACGACAAATGTCGTTGCCAAAAATATTTTTCGCAACGACAAATGAGTTTTAGCAACGACATTTGGCGTTGCGAAAAAAGGTTTTTCTTGTCATCTCGCTGTGTGCTGCCCTCGGTCAACAACAGCAGCAACCCTAGTCGCTGTTCTCTCCCTCGCTCTCTCTTGGTGTATGAGTTGGGTTTCGCCGTGTTCGTTCGCTCGTTATTGGGTTCGTTGTTCATCGTGTTCGTGGGTTGTGTTCGTTGTTAGTGGTTGCGTTCATGTGATTGGCTCGTTGTTCGTGGTTTCCGTTCGTCGTTCGTTGCCGGGAATCCGTTCCCATTATTCTTGCTTATTACCATTTTCGTCGTCGGTTAAGACAAGTAACTTGTATTAAATTCCTTTGCAAGTACAACTACTAAATACCGCCTGTAGTGTAGTTGGGTTCTAGAGACAATTTGTGTGTGGATCTCCTTGTTGATATTGTCTCTATTGTGATGATTCGACCGTAGTTGCTTCACGACATACATGACATGATATAACCTAGGAATGACCACATCTTGTTGCATATATGGGTGTTATTCCTATGTTATCTTGTGCTCGTTCGTGTTCTTCGTGATAGACTTGTCTTGGACTTGTGAAATACCCTATAACATATTGCTTGGACATCTAGTATACTCTATCTCGTGTTTGGTTGTGTTTGGATGAGTTCTATGTGAACTAGTGGATTTTGTGCATATACGATATTTTTCAGTTTTGCTAGTTTTCTGTTTTGATCAGTATTTTAGACCCTATTAAGGTCAGTATTTGAAAATATTTTTTTAACATGATTTGTAGAGAATTATGTCTATTTTCCAACCCTTTTGACGGATCTCAGTTTCGATTTATGGTATGTGAGTAATGTCAATTTTACTACAGTAGTGTCGGAAGATTTCCAGATCTTGTTTTCTATAAATTCTGAAGAGTAATCCCTTTTTATTTTGGTGTTAAAATTATCATTTTGATCTGAAATTTTGCTCAGTACTTCTAGACTTGATTGGGGTTTATCCAGAATTTTGGTGGATTTATTTGAGGAGTTTTACAAACCTTTTCATGCTTGAAAATAAAGATTTTACATGCAAAATTTTACTACTGTTCAGTAAAGAACCGATTTTTGACCTATTTCTACTTGTTGTTCGTAAAATATTTCTGAATATTAAAGTTATCCTACTGCATCTATTTTATTATCCTTTTGGCGTATTTGGGTTTCGATTTATGGTTTGTGAGATATTGCTGTTTTCGTACTACAATGTTTATAACTCCAGATTTACAAAACTACAACATCTTGATGTTTTCTGATTTTACTTGACTACTCTATTTATATTGAAAAATTATGAAACTTGATTTTCTATTACTATACATATAGGGAAATAACCCAGATTTTTCGTGGATTTATTTAATGAGTTTACATGATGTTTTTCTGACTTTGAATACAATCTTCTGATTTCTAGCTGAACATATTTTCTGGATTCAAATCAGTTTTGAGACTTGATTTTGAGAAATACTATATGACTTATATATGTTTACTGGGTTCGGATGGGAGTCTATTTTCTAGAACATTCGACGGACTCAGGTTTGCATTTTTTAGCAACGGAAATCTCAGTTTTGCTGCAGTATGGTCTTGCTGTCCTAGACTAGAAATTTGGTTATTTTATCCTTTTGTGTGTTATCTTTTACCCGTATGTGTTTATCTTGCAACTTGAACTTGTTACTTGATTATACTATGATATATTTGCCTTTTTTCGTGACACATGCATGCTTGTTTGACACTAAAAATAATTAACCAAGCTGTGGTTAAAGGAAAAGATCTAATATTGGAAAATGCAGAAACGTGTACTCGGAAGAGGATCTATTGATCCTATGTGATACTTGGCTTGATACTTGATTACTTGAGGTTTGATATTTCACACTTGAGGCTTTTTACTTGATACTTGATACTTGGCTTGATATTTCATACTTGCGTCTTGATATTTCACTTGAGGCTTGTTACTTGATACTTGAGGCTTGATACTTGATACTTGGCTTGATACTTCAATCTTGAGGCTTGATACTTGATATTTGATTTCTTGAGGCTCGTCCCTGAGTACACTGCCCTATATGATCCACTATGAAATCTAAAACGAAACTGTGTTGACTATAGCAACCATATAGTAAAAAGATGGATGCATGAAGTGCTACCTAGATAGTAATAATACAAGACTTGAACATGATCACTTAACACTTGCTACTTGATACTTGTACTTGACTGCTTGACACTTGTTACTTGTTACTTGATTTCGTGATACTTGATCCGTGATACTTGTTACTTGTTTATATGATATTTGTTCACTTGACACTTGATACATGCCACTTGTATTTGTTCATCTTGCCATGCTAGTAATCTATCTTGTTATCATGTATATTCCATGTTATTAGTTAGTTTTCCCCATGTACTTGTATCCTGCACTACAAGTGGTCCGTAACTTGCATTGACGGGAGTTTGTTTTCTTTTTTCTATTCCTGTAATTGTTAAATTGCAGATTTTGGAGAACATGTACCAGATGGTGTTGGTGATATGAGATATTAGTGCTGGATTTTTGCTATTATTATTTCTTATTGCTTGTTTTGAACAATTGTATCCTGATTACTTGGATTTATTTGTATTTAGGCAATGTGACCTAGGATATTTGACTTATTCAGATCTGGATTATTTGAGATTATAATATTTTGGTTTCAAGTATTCTTGTTGATTTTGACTCATATATGCATGCTTGGTTGATTCTTTTGCTTCCGACTCTGATTATTCTTGTGAAACGTTGTAAAGATTCTTGAACAGCTTATAGATGATGAAAATCATTCGCTGGGCTTTTGTCGCGTATCCGTATTCTGTATTCTCTTTTTGGGAAGCGGGGCATGACAAAAACCCTAGAGTCTATAGCTATATATATAGCCCCCAAGTAAACCCTAAAAGATAAATACAAATCCAGCTATTGGGCCTTAAACTCGTCATCCCACAAAACAAATAGTGCTAATGTCGGTCAACCGCACCCCCAGGTCGGTCGACCGCAACGTGTAAAGCCAACACCCAGGAACATGACCGGTTGAATGCACGGTCGACCGTACTCTTCTTTGTTGAACCCTGTACTCTCTAAGAAATCTCAACAGCTTGGGTCGGTCGACCGCAACTCTCCAGAATACACTTCTTCTACTTGCTGTTGTCTTATCCAACTTCAAGTACTTCGTGCCTAAGTGAATTGAGGCCAAAATCCTAACACATTGCACGTACATTATACTAGTGCGAGCGTTGTACAATAGATCTGTCAACCTTTTAATTCAGATATCGTTTATCTTCTTTTATAAAAAAAAATTTTAAAAAGAAAAATATGTATTATAGCCACCATCTGTCATTAATAATAAATTAATAAAACATCTCTAGAGTACTGGGAGATTGTACAAGAAACTATAAAGCAGAAAATAAAATATAAATCTCCAACAAATTCGTGGAGTGTGGGATATGTCCAAAAGTGATATCGACATATAAAAAAACAAGTACGGGATAAAACAAGAACAAATATATCCAACAAAACTCTGGAAGGTGAGTGTCTGGGTGTTGTTGCTCCACCCAGTCTAGGATAGGTCCGAACTCTATCTCCTCATCATCGTACTTATCAACCTGGAAGGCTCGGGTGATCATCCATCTTGGTCATATGGCAGCAACTGTAATCCAAAAGAAAATAAGATGAATGATATGTGTTAAAATACCAGAACTGATATTAAGTCCCACGAAAGTAAAAGTTATTTCGGTCACAAAAATAAATTAATAAAAAATAGGATGAACTAAGAAATTTACCTAATGCAATCGCTCTTAAGATGCTTGATATGTCACTTCATAGAGTCAAAGGTTTGACAACCACCACCATTTACTGCATAATCAAACAACACTAGTTAGGTGGCCATGATACAAGTGGGTATGAAATGAGCATCCTAGAAAATATTACAGTGAAAAAAGAATCACAGTTAGTATACGATTAACAACACAGATATATATGCACCACCAATGTAAGATAGAAATGTATTCACAGCAAACTGTGGGCAGTTCAAAACCCACTGTTGCTGCTAATTTTGGTGTGGGAGCAAACAGATAAATTTGTGGATTCTTATGGAAACAATAAAGGCAAACCTGTTGACTTTCACCGGCGTTTGACTGGTTTATTGTCGCTACCGTGAACCTGAAAAAAGTTTGATACACAGGGATGAATCCTGGCGACGAACCCTCTAACGCTCTTGTTAGTAATCAGGAAGATTATGAAAGAGATTTATGTGGAAAAATATTGATTACATTCTTTATGGTGGGGGAGGGATATTTATAGTCGCTTTTAGAAACAATTTAGAAATAATCATTTATCCCTATGCCTCGGTATTTTTGGATAAGATGTAGAGTTTAAATCGTTTCATGATAAGAGATTTGGTTTAAACCGTCTCTTAGAGATAATCATAAATTTGAATTACTCTTTAAATATCTGAATTGGTTTGTAACGGGCTGCTACCCAAGCCCAATAGGACAGATCCGTTTATGGGTTATTGGGCTTTGAAGAAAGACCCAGTTTCCATTTCAGTCCCGTTTGTAGGTGAAATTATCATTTTACCCCTGAGAGCTTTAAGATTCGTGCTCGATTTGAACGGTCCTGATTTGGTTCTATTTTTAGCCATATCACAAGCCCCCACTCCTGAAGACTGAGTTTCACAGCCTTTGAGGAGTAGTTTTGTTCATTTTCAATGGCTAATAGAATTTATCGGAGTTCTCAGAGGAGTTTGGATCTTGCTTGAGGTATAACGGTGATTTTCTGAGCTTGTAAAATACCTAAAATTATTTTTAGAATTTTTTGGATTTTTTGTGATTTTTCTAGATTTTTCTGAATTTTTTATTCAATTTCTAAATTTAAATAATTAACTTTCGAAAATTTTAATTAATTATTCTAATTTAATAATTATTATTTTTAGAATTTAAAATTATTTTCCGAATTAATAATTATTTTAAGAAAATTTTAATTAATTTTTTTGATTTTTTTCGGATTTTAAAATAATTAATTCAAATTAATTAATTAATTAATTAATATTTACCTGTACACATGGCGCAATCCTGTGCGTTGATCACGATCAAGCGAGCGCGCATCGCAAAGCGGGGTGTTTTCCCCAATTTCATGTTCTGATCCCTGTTTTCTCGGATCCCGCCCCGACCCACGAGATGACGCCACATGGACTTTTTTTTTCTTTCCCGCCTTCTTCCTTTTCTTCTTTTTTCCTGACTTCATCTTCAACCATGCCTTCGTCTACGCTTTCAACCCCGACCATGCCTTCGACTCCGACCACGCCTCCGATTCCGACTCCCACTATGTCTGCGTTTTCGAGGACGTCACTGGAGCTCGAGGAGAGGAGCTCAGTGAAGAGAGCTCATTGAAGTTGATGGAGGTGGTTTTTCGAGTTCGGCTGGCTATGGGTTCGGTAATGAGGAGTTGGGTTCGAAGCTCGCTCGACAAGTGGAGGCGAGGTCAACGGTAGAGGTTGGGAGCTCGATTGTGGATTCGAGCTTGCGACGAGGAGCTCAACGCTCATTGCGAGGAGGTCGGAGTTTGGTCGGAGTTTGGAGCTCAATGAAGAAGGAGCATGAGCTTGGCAGGGTCGAGCTCGGTAGCTTGAGGTTGGAGCTTGAAAAAGAAGGAGGAGAGCTTCGATGAAGCTCTTTCGAGGGAGATTGTAGAAGGGTACGGAGGGGAGCTCAACGCTGGAGGTCGAAGAGAGAGTTGGAGCTCGGAGAACTCTTCGGAGGTGTAGGTGGTAGTTGTTCTTATCATGGAAGAGGTTGGTGAATTTGGCAGGTCGACGGTTGAGATGTTGGGTTTGGAGCTTGGTTGTAGAGGGATGGAGTTCGACTAGGCCTCGACGAGGAAGAGGCAAGGTGAGGGTGATGGAGGTAGAAGAGACGGAAGTTCTGATTTCTGATGGGTTCTCTTTTGGCGCTCAATTTCGGAGGAGAAGAAGAGGTGTTTGTGGGTTCGGGTCCAAACGGGTTCAGATCCGACCCGTTAATCCCTTAGGTTTTTTTTGGCGAATCTGATCCGTTGATCGTGATTTAAGCGCGGATCGGGAGGAGTTTTTCTCCATTTACACGTTCGAGGTCACGTTTGCTCAGATTTTGGATCCGGGCGGCGTGGCAAGATCTGAGCCGTCGATCAGGATCAAGCTCTCATCTGGAAGTAGATCTGATCGAATTTTGGATCCGAAGGATGTGGCGAGATCTGAGCCGTTGATCAGGATACAAGCTCACATCTGGAGGCAGATCTGATCGAATTTTGGATTCGAAGGAAGTGGCAAGATCTGAGTTGTCGATCAAGATCAAGATCGCATCTTGAGGCAAAGTTTTTCCCCATTTTCACGTTCGAGGACACGTTTGCTCAGATTTTGGATCCGAGGAACGCGGCAAGATATGAGCCGTTGATCTGGATCAGACGCACATCCTGAGGCCAAGTTTTTCCCCATTTTCGTGTTCGGGGTCACGTTTATTTGGATTTATGATCCGAACGACGTGGAAAGATCTGAGCGGTAGATCTGAATTAGACGCACATCTTGAGGCAAAGTTTTTTCCCAATTTTCGCGTTCGGGGTCACGTTTGCTTGGATTTTGGATTCGACGTGGCAAAGTTTGAGTCTTCAATCTGGATGAGGTCCGCATCTCGAGGTAGATCTGATCCGATTTTGGATCTGAAGGACATGGAGAGATCTGAGCCGTCGATCAGGATCGAGCTCGCATCTAGAGGCAGATGTGATCGAATTTTGGATTCGAAGGACATGGCAAGATCTGAGCCGTCAATCAGGATTAAGATCACATCTTGAAGCAAATTTTTTCCCCATTTTCACGTTTGGGGACACGTTTGCTCGAATTTTGGATCCGAGGGACGCAGTAAGATCTAAGCCATTGATCTGGATTAAGCTCGCATCTTGAGTTAAAGTTTTTCCCCATTTTCACGTTCGGGGACACGTTTGCTCGGATTTTGGATCCGAGCGACGTGGCAAGATTTGAGCTGTTGATCAGGATCAAGTTCGCATCTTGAGGCGAAGTTTTTCCCCATTTTCATGTTCGGCGCAGCTGTGTTGTAACCCACTTTCCTAGTTCTACGTCGGATCGGGGTGTGTGACTCCTCGTTTCGAAGCTGACTCAAAGATCTACAATTTCTCTTAAGAAGTCAGTTGAAGAATCAACCCTTCTTCATGGTCAAAATAGTCCCACAATATCTTTTTCCTTATGGAGTTAAGATGAGCTTTGTATGACTGTTGAGAAGATCCATTCTTGGAGGCGGGTTTAAGGAGCGTTTCTAGACGAGTTAGGCTCTGAACTCTCTTAGAAGAAGGCCGCTCAGGAGGTGAGTGGGACGGAGAACATCATCAGCCTCTAAGAGAGAGATCCGTTCGAGAGACGAGTTTGAGGAGCAACTCTAGGGGAGAAAAGGTTATCCACCACTACCATACGGGCCATTCTAAGAATTTCCTCCTCAAACTGGACTTTGAGAAAGCATATGACTCCGTCGACTGGGAGTGCATGCTGGAAGCTCTCAGAGGGAGAGGCTTCGGGGTTAAATGGATTACGTGGATCAAACAATGTTCATACACTAGTAAAATGGCAATCTCGGTTAATGGGCAGCCAGGTCTACCGTTTTCTTGCAAGAAGGGACTCCAGCAGGGGGATCCACTGCAACCTCTTCTATTCACTATCGTAGCGGATGTGCTGAGGGGCATGCTAGATAACTGCTGGAGAAAAGGTTGGATAACACCCGTGGCTAGCAGCACCTCTAATCAAGGGTGCACGATTCTTCAGTATGCTGATGACACCCTACTCTTTGGTAACGGGAATAGGTCAGAAACAATCTTCTTTAAAGGGGTCCTCTACTGTTTTGAAGTCTGGTCAGGTCTCAGATTAATTTCCATAAGAGTGCTTTGATTCCAATTGCACTTTCCGATGTGGAAGCACAGGACCATGCTACCATACTAAACTGTATGACAGACGAGTTTCCAATCAAATATTTAGGGCTCCCACTCAGACCAGGGAAGCTTACTAAGACGGACTGGCTACCTATCATAGATAGGGTGGAGGACAGATTGTCTGGTTGGAAAGGAAAATCGCTTTCCTTCGGGGGCAGAGTGGTACTCATCAACTCGGTGTTGTCTAATCTGCCCATTTACTACATGTCATTTTTTGAGCTGCCTAAATGGGTAATCAAAAGGATTGACCGAATCCGAAAGTGATTCCTCTGGAAAGGGGCGGACTCGAATAGGGGGGGATACCACTTGATCAAGTGGGGTATTGCATGCATGAAGAAGAAACATGGAGGGCTAGGTATCATCGACCTAAGAGATATGAACCTTGCCCTATTGGGGAAATGGTGGTGGAAGGTCTTCCACCACAGCGGGGAAGGATGGCAGGACTTCATTCAACCATACCTTAAGGGAAAAGGTACGAGAAGCTTATGCTTCCCAGTAGGGTCTAGAGTTTCCCGCTTCTGGAAAGGAATTACCAAAGCAAGCGGGCTTTTCAACTCAGCAGTTACATCGACTATTGGTAATGGACGGTCCTCTAGATTCTGGTGGGACAAATGGTGTGCCCATACCCTTAAGGAGACTTTCCCAGATTTGTATGAGAAAACGACTCGCCCGAATATATCTGTGGCTGAGACATGGAAGAGGGGCAATTGGAGACCGTCTTTTTGAGGAACTCTTAACCCAGGGTTACATCAGCAACTGCATGAACTGCAAACACACATTACACAGACCGGGGTGATGTGTGCTTAAGGCCCAGATTAGATGCACTGGGGACTAGAGACCAAGGGAGCATTTACTGTTAGGTCTCTGTATCATCGAATTCACTATCGAGGACGCAGACCCAGTTGGGCACAGGTGTTATGAAAGGCCAAAACACCCCTTAAAGTCAGGGTCTTCCTCTGGCTAGTGCTCAATAATGCAATCCTCACCAGAGAAAATCTTGCCAAAAGACAATCCCAGATAGCGACCAACTGCGGATTCTGTAACATGCATACGGAGAATCTGAATTACCTTTTCATTCACTGCCAAAGGAGTAAGGCAACTATGGTAGAGGTATTACGGGCCTTAGGGACAGGTGACTATCCTAGCGAATACGAGGATTTGTGGATTGGCCCCAAATTTTCCTCGGTACGCCACGAAATGAAGGATGCTTGGTACATAGCTATTGCGGCAACTACTTGGGTGTTATGGCTAGACAGAAATAATTTCTATTTTCGTGCTTCGTGTAATAGTATTTCTGGTAACCTTACTCATATCATGCATCTTATTTCTTTTTGGGCCACAGCTGCTACCACAGGAGCAAGAGGGAGGATTGCCAGAGTCTTCCAGGTGGAGGAATTTGACGACGAGGAGGTCGAATTTGGACCGACACTGGACTGAGGGGTAGGCACCCTTCATACTCATATGGAACATGATACATCAGATTTCCACAGGCCGCAACTACCTCTACTTTGTATTTTGTTTCGATCTACTATACTTTTGGTTGTACTTTGTATGGATGGTTAAACCCACCCTCCAGGATTGTGTTGGGGGGTTATGTTTTATTTTCTGCACCGTACTTTTGTATTTCCCCCGATGTCCCAGGATTATTTTATTAATTTCTTATTAATGAAACAGGGTGGCGTTATTCCACCTTTAACCTCAAAAAAAAAAAAATTGATCAAAATCATAAACTAAATATCAAAAGTTCTGAAATCCGCATTGAAAACCAATTTCCGCACAGAGATGCACATAAAGGCAACAACCACACATATTGTTACATCAACAAAAAAAATTCTAGGGCTAGCATGAAAGGATAAAGAGTTTGGAGTGTTAAAATGACAATACATAAAAAAATTATTGCCTACATTGAAAATCGTATTTTTGAAGGAATATTTTAGTTTTACACATTTACATGTCTACAATTATTAATCCAGAGAAAATGTGTAAAAAAAAAAATATATCTAAAATGGAGCTACAATATTAACTAAAAATATGCTTAAAATTCTACAAATTCCTAGTTAAACACTCAAGTGAAGGTCATCGAGGAAAATGAACACCACGCTTGTAGTTGCAACTGTACAATGAGACAAGAAAAAAGAAAAAAAGAAAAAAAGAAAAAGAAGAAACGTGGAAGGACTAATACGAAAACTGAAGAAAATTAGGTATTAAAAAAAAAGTACAGTTACACCCACTACCAATTTCACTTCAGTTCTCTTCACTATTTTAGGTGGCACACTCCAATAAATGGAAAAAGAAGAATAGGTGGGAGAACTCTCCAATAGAAGTGTGCTACTTATGATAGTGAAGAGAATGATAATGAAATTGATAGTGGATGAAGCATTACTCACCACGTGGAGCCCGCAGACTTGATTGGCAGGCAAAGCGAGAAAGCAAATAGTAAACATTGTGCGCGCAGCGTCTTCATAATATTTCTTTTCTTATCAAAACGGGACCTAACCAGAGTAATTTAGGCTGGGCAGTAACCTCACCGGTACCCACAGTTGACTCAATCTCCTCAGTATATACTAGGTTTTAGGCGAGGGGCGACGGCGTGGATATGCGAATGGCTACAGATTGGATTCAGGCAGACTGGCGAACGGCGAAGGGTGGACGGTGATGGATGGGTTTGGGTGAGGAAGGGTGAGCGAGGAAGGGTTTTGAGAGAGGAAGGGTTTTTAAAGTTTTTTTTTCAATTTTGTTTTGTTAAGTAAAATGTGTCATCTGCACGTGTTAAAATAGGTGTGTATTCTTACTTTTGCTCTCCTTTCTCCATTTCAAAATAGAGAAATGAGTGAGGTGGTATGCCTATTAGCTTAAGATATAGTATAATACTATACTATCCATGCCTCCTTTCTTCCTCATTTACTATTTATTTATTGTTCGACAAGCCAACATATATTTATTTCTCAAGGTAAAATTACAGAATTTTTTTTTTTGACCGGTTAATGGTAGGGTAAGTCCTTACCTCATAAGAGATATATTAATATAAGAGTAAATACATGTAAATAATACATAGGGGTCAAGATAGTTCAGCTTACAGATGCCGAACTCTTGATCCCCCAAAAACTGAAGGAAATAGTTATAACAAGTTTAGCACCATAAAGTTTGTAAACAAAACATCCAAAATATCAAATATCAAAAGAGCAAAGGGATGGCTGGTGTTATCCTAAGCTGAGCAGCTGTCTTCTTCACTGTCAGCCTGATCAATCCGTATGAGCACCTGCTTGAGGAGGACATCTTGCACTCTAGCTTGCTCCACCTCTCGAATGAGTTCCGCCTTCTTCTTGCTGTTGTCGAGTCTATGTAGCCAAGATCGAAACCAAAAAATTGCATTAGAAATAATTTCCTTTGGTTGCAAAGTCTTAGAAGAGAAAGTGCGTTCATTTCTAGCAAGTCATAAACTCTAGCAGATTGAGATTGTCAGTAGGTGCCAAATGTGTCTGTGTATTTGGTTTCCAAAGCACTAAGAAGTAAAGCATTCATACAAGTCAGCAGGCATGGTGTGTATGTGGAAAAGTGTAGTGAAATAGGTCCAAGTACTAGTGGCAATAGGGTAGTCAAAAAAGATATGGTATGTCGTCTCAACAAGACATGCACAAGCTGTGCATGTCGTGTCTCCAAGCTAGCCTTTGGAGTGGAGGAAATCTTTGGAGTTTAGTTTATCCCAACTCATTTGCCAGATGAAAAGCTTGCATTTTAGCGGTGCAGTAGAAGTCCATGTTGCAGCAAAATAAGGGGAACGAAGGCCAGAGGTGATAAAGAAGTTGTATGCCAACTTGACAGTAAAGGTGGCAGATGGCGTGAGTCTCCATGAAGGTTGATCTCCTGAGTGTGAAGGCTGGAATACTGCAATCAGATGAAGTAGTCGTTGTTTCTCATCTCGAATGGTAGGGTTGGAGACACATTTAAGTCTCGGTCGCCAGAGCCAATTGGCATCAATCCAGGTTCCTTGGGAGTGGACATCAGCTTCCAGATTCCATGCTGCAGCAGCTAATGAGGGACACAGGGAAGTTATACTGTTGCCATTTATCCATTTTGACGTCCAAAATTTGATATGGTTCCCCTTTCCTAATTTCCAGTTAACATTCAACAAGAATTGTTCTTTGAGATGGAAGATCCCCTTCTAGAAGCTTGAAGCAGTTGAGGGGCATGTCAAGATGTTAGAGTTGCTTCTATAATATAGGCTCCTTAATGTTTGGCTAGGTAGCGAGTCAGAGGAGACCAACTTCCACCACCATTTCATGAGAAGAGCTTCATTAAAGACTTTCATATCTAGAACCCCAAGTCCACCTTGTTGCTTAGGTTGGCAGATCTTCGTCCACTGCATACATGCCACTCCTCTTGCATCAATGTCGGAGCCACACTAGAAAAATCTACTACGAATCTGATAAATTCATTTGATTACCCAAAGGGGTAATCTGAAGAAGGAAGCGAAGTAGACTGGTAAAGCACTGAGAACAGCATTGATAAGTACTAACCTCCCACCTCTAGATAGCATCTTGCCCTTCCACACTGAGTCTTCTCTCAATCTTAAGGATCAGCAGCTGCCAATTTCTTTTGCTGAGCTTCCCGCTAGATAGGGGCATGCCAAGATAATCAATAGGTAAGCACTCTTCCTTGCAACCTAGGATGGTTGAAAAAGCCTGTAGCTTTGTCTTCGATTTGCCAAAGTAAACAGTCAAGGACTTATTGAAGTTTATGGCTAGCCCTGAGACGTTTGCAAATAGTTGTAGTGTACTTTGAGGTTGATAACATCATGTTCATCTCCTTTACAAAATAGCAGTGTGTCATCTGCAAATTGTAGAACTGACAGATTTGCAAGTGATCCCCGGACAGGAAGAGAAGAGAAAGCACCATTTCTTCGACCACTAAAGAGCATCTGAGCTAGCACATCTACAGCTAAGATGAAAAGCATTGGCAATAGAGGATCCCTATGCTTGATTCCTCGCTTGGAGTTGATTTGTCTTCCCCCCTCCCCATTAATGAGAATTGAAGATTTTGCCATCCTCATGATCATATGAATCCACTTGCACCAAGCTGGCCCACAGCCTCTGGCGATTAGAAGCTGGTCTAAAAAATCCCAACTTACTGTGTCAAAAGCTTTGGCGAAGTCAATCTTGAACAAAAAGTGCATCAGAGTTGCGTCTACTGCATAGGTTGATAGCTTCATGAGCTACAAGAAAACAATCCACCGTCGATTTACCTTTTAGGAAGGCACTTTGAGATGAGGACACAAGAGTGGAGGATAGGACTAAGCCTGTTGGCTAGGATTTTGGTGAAGATTTTGAAGGAGCAGCTGAGCAAGCTGATAGGTTTGTAATCAGAGACCAAATTTGCACCCTCGCACTTGGGAATTAACATAATGTTGGAGTAGTTTAACCTATCTAGATTAGTGTCTCCTCTCTGTACCGACTGCAGCATTGCAAATAGGTCATTTTTGATAGTGTCCCAAAAAGTATGATAAAAGCTCATCGAGAAACCATCGGGGCCTGGTGCTTTGTCACTGCTCATTCCAAAGACGGCCAATTTAACCTCTTCCATAGTGAACAGGTCATCTAAATGCTCCCAGCTAATGTCATTTTGCGGATAAAGGGATTGTCAATCAATACCAAAATTGGACTGAGGAGTTGTACCATAAATTGCTTGAAAATGTTTCTCGAAAGCCTTTCTGATCAGGGTTGGAGAGGTTATAAGTTCCTCATTGTGACAGTGTAAAAATGACCTGAGGCCCAACCAGGGCCCAATACAATTCCTACTCAGAAAAGCAAAAATTACAACCTGGTTCGGCTCCGGACCACTTCAGGGTCGGCGCCGAACCTCGTGTTTTCCCTCACAGTGCCGGCCTCCTCGTGCTGACGAGCCTCAGTACCCCCCGGAGTCCGATTCGGAGCAGTCCCTCAGGCCGTCCCCCCTCTCTGGCGGGGCAGAAGAATGACCTGGCGCAGCCTAGGCCCTCCGATTCCCCCAGAGGCACAGAGGACTCACGATGGGCCATGTCAGCTCCAAATACCACCAAGGGTTTCGCCACATCAGCCCTATACCACTCCTGGTATCGCCACAACCGCCCTAAACCCCCTGGGCCTTCTGCCACGTCAGGCCCATGGGCTTTCGGATCCAAACCCGGCCCCCAAGCGGAACCAAACCCGGTTGGGATTCTCTATAAATACTAGACCCTCACCCACCTTTTGGGAGTAATCAATCTTTTGCCACTTAAATATACCTAGTTATTGCTACTCTCTCACAGAGACTGACTAGAGCGTCGGAGGGTCCGCCACCGGGACAAACCCCGGTGTTTTAGGACCGTCTGCAGGTACACAAGACCTCGGATCCGACCCTTCCGATCCGAGCCCAACCTTCAAAGTCTTTCCGAGCTCATCGTAGGCCCCAGAAGGTCAACCGAAGGTCGGCAGACGAGCGGCAATCTCCTTCAATACAAATTGAGTTCGAACTCACACCTGGTGCTTCCACACGTGTCTCAGAAATAAGCAGCATCACTCATTAATGATGAGACTGTGGATGAAGTTTCGTCTCCTTCTCCCATTAGCAATGCAGTGGAAGAATTTAGAATTTGCATCTCCTTCCTTGATCCATTGCACTCTCGATCTTTGCCTCCAATACACTGCTTCAGTCCTAAGATTTTGGAGCTCAGTTTGGGTCACCTTTAGGGAGTCAACCACAGTGGGGAGTTGCTCAGCCTCAATCTCCAACCTCAGAAATTTCTCCTGTAGCTATTTCTTCTTTTGAGGAGATTAAGCTTTGTTGCAAAAATATCAACCGGATTCCCAGTGCACAAGAAAGTTTTCCACCAATCTTGTACCGCCAGGACAAATGAGGAGTGTTGTAGCCAAGCTTTTTCAAATCTGAAATAATGGACATGGCATGAGATGACTTGATTGTCGAGGACGATGGGGCAGTGATCAGATGACAATCTTGGAAGGGAGTATTGGATGCAGTTAGGGAAGGAGGATTCCCAAGCTGCGGAGATCAAGAATCTATCGAGTCTGGCCATTGAGGGGGAGCTTCTAAGATTGGACCAGGTATATTTCCTACCTGATAGGGGGAGATAAATGAGGGCCAGGTCATGGATGAATTCATGAAAACATCTCATATCTCTTGTTGAACCTCTTCCAATAGATCGCTCAATATCAGAAGTAGTTACATTAAAATCTCCACATAGAACCCAAGCATCTTTGAGGTGGCTTCTGTGTTGCTGAATTTCATAAAAACAAAGCTTTCTATCCTCCAAATCAAAAGGTGCATAGACAGTTGTGATTGACCATTCTTCCGATGATGATCGTTTTTTGAAGGAAGCAGAAACAAAGAATATATCAACAACTAAATATGTACAATCAAGGAGTTGGTCATTCCATCCTAGGAGAATACCACCGCAGCTGCCAATGGAGTCGAGCTGTATCCATTTTGTTATAAGACGTCCTCCAATTGATGAGAGCTTTCAGGGACTTGGCTTTCTGAGCTTGGTCTCTTGTAGACAGATTAAAGAGGGGGAAGAGCTACGGATGCCTTCTTTCATAAGCGAGCATTTGTCAGGGCTGCCCAACCCTCTAACATTCCAGTTAGTTATCTTCATAGAAAAGAATTGCATCAAAGTGCATAACACCGATAACAAAAGCAAAAACAAGGCAGGGCATCTAGTCAGAGTGTTGTAGTTGATCAGATTGATCAACTACAACCTTTTGGGGGCCCTTCAAGGCATGCACCGAGTGTGGCCCTTTAGCCTCCACTCCAATAGATTCAGCTACTTCTAGTATATCCTCATATGAAAGCAGTTCAAAAGGATTCAGATGCGCATTAGTGACTGAAGCATTTGAAGAGGAGGTACCTGATGTTTTCTTCTTGATTGTAGTGGACAAATGCTTCATGAAGGGCCTGGTACTCTTGAGCTTGCCTGCAAATCTGGAGCGCTTCATCCTCTTGTAGGGACCTCCCTGAAAGCCAGGTGGAACAGAATTGAAGTAGCTGGCGGCTTTGGGAACAGTCCTCCGCAGTAGGGAGCGGGTCTGGAAGCTATCAGCGCAGCCTTTCCTATTGCCAGCTTTGAAGATCACCTTATCACCTTCATTTAGCTTACCCATATCCTCCCTGATAGAATCTCGGATGGCCCCCTCCACAGTTGGCTGGATCTTGGAGAAAAGAGAAAGTGGGAGGGTAACAAGCTTACCTTTCCAAATCATTTCCCTCACCTCCTTAAGTGAGTTTTCATTTGATGAGTCAGCAGGGTTGGGTTGAGCTGTCATGGGACCATGTGGGGCTACATTGTTGCTGCTATTCGAAGATTCGGAGATCTGAACAAATGGCGGCTCCAGCATGGCAGGATTTGATTCTGGAGCGGTGTCCTCTGTAGATTTGTGAATAATAACTGGATTAGGTGAGATCCCCTCATTTAGGCCTGATCCTGCCAAGTTAGGAATATTCAAAAATTTACCCAAATTATCTTCTGCATGCGGAGAATGCGCGACAGTTGGACTCCCCTTCCCCAAATCACGGGTTTTCAAAATAGCCTCAATCTCGTCTTTGGTCGGAGATTGCCGGCGGTGAGCGCCTGCCTCGTCTTCCCTAGGCCCATCCTGTATCTTGGGATGCCAGAAGCTAGTACTGCCAATATCCTCCGAAGCTCCCGCCGTTGTGAATAATTGTACTTTGCCAGCCTGAACATCCTCCACTGGGATTAGGTTGCCAAGCAACAGAATGGGCACATCATGAACATGGTGTTGAAGATTCCAGGGCATAGCGTACTTGACAGTAAGTGATTTGGGGATGAGCATGAGGTCTTCTACCTCAATAAGGACAAGTGCTTGATCTCTGGTCTCTGCATTCGTCATCTTACGGCTGATGGTGACGAGTTTACCAAAAGGCTTAACAAGGCACTCAATGGACTCCCTGTTCCACAGGTGAAAAGGCAGAAGTAGTAAGTTAATCCAAATGAAGTAGGGTTTTGGTCTCAACCTGGCTACAAAGTCCAGTGACCAAGGGGAGAAGGTAGCATTGAATCCGAAGAAGTGAAACACCCCTTCTGCAATCGCAGCTTCAGCCTCAGTGGTTGTTGGGAATTGTACATGGTAAACCCCATCACTAACCCTCTTCAGGACCCACCATCGTCCTTGCCTCCCTCACGAGAAATTGAAGGCACACTCGAGGTCTTTGGTGAGGGGGATACGGTGTGGATTGATGAGATGGAGGAACGCGCTTGCATGCAGCGCGGCAGTGCCTGAGAGATGGCATTGTTGTGAGGCAACTCAATCACCAACGAGTCTCGCCTATTATAGAGCGGACATTCGCACACTTTATGACCAAACTTCTTGCAGTTAAAACAATGGAACCCCATCTTCTTGCATTCGGTTGTGGCATGATCGCCCTCCCCGCACTTGAAACAACGGTGCTCCATTTTTTTGGATCTGGGATTGTTTTGGTGTTTGAAAGGTTGCTTTTTTGGGCAAATGGCTGTTGGCTTTGGTTGGAAGAAGGGTTTGGGGTGAAAGGCAGGATTTGTTGTGGGGTGTGAAGGGATAGGGTGCGGGGATGGGGGATTTGTTGAGGTTCTGGAGTTGAGTGGGGATGGCGTGCGGATCGAAGAGGCATTTGGGAGGGGTAATGATGACAGGGGGGGGGGCGGGAGTCGAAGCACCTGAGCATAAGATTTGGTCAGGTCCCGAGGGAAGACGACTCTCTCTCTCTCCTCACCCCTCTCTCCATTTTTTTTTCGACGCGACGCGTCTAAAATTACAAAAATTAAATTTCCCTGTTTTACTTACTTTCTTTCTCTCGTTCTTGAATGGGTGACTCTCACTCAGGTCTTGTAGATCTGCTAGCTTATATGTTAACTTTTCTAACTGAATCGATCGATCGTAGTAGTTGATGATGTAACTTGTGTTTGAAATGAATTGCTGCTACTTTTGATGAGTAGAGTAGGTGGATCGATCTGTTGATTCGTAGAGTTTTGAGATCGCAGATGGCTTGAATTCTTGAGAATATTTGAGATGAATCTCTCTCTCTCATATATATATATATATATATATATATATATATATATATATATATATATATATATATATGAGAGAGAGAGAGAGAGATTCATCTATATATATATATATATACATATATATATATATATATATAGAGAGAGAGAGAGAGAGAGAGAGAGAGAGTCCCCTTCGGTTGCACACTACTTTTTGTGAGCACTCCGTGAGCACTAATGAAATAAAGTCCCTATGAAAAATTCGAAGCGCTCATATTGTTCTATATGCCTAAAATAGCCTAACAATAAAAAATCAAGTAATTTGAAGTTCATTTGCCCATCCATCATGTTGTTAGAATTTTCAGCCATACAATTTTGTGATGATGTAAATCATGGACAAATGAATTTCAAATTAATTGATTTTTTATTGTTAGGCTATCTTAGGTATATAGAACAATATGAGCGGTTCAGATTTGTCATAAGCGCTCTATTTCGTGAGTGCTCACCAAAGTAGTGTGCAACCGAAGATTTCTCTCTCTCTCTCTCTCTCTCTCTCTCTCTCTCTCTATATATATATATATATATATATATATATATATATATATATATATATATTTATACTAGGTTCGCCCATTGACACGTGCCTTCGTCGGAACGTCACCTGGTTTGATTATATAAAATAGTTTTTGAGATCCAACAAATTAATTGAAGTAGCAAACATATTATATGAGAAAGCAGTATATCTACCTTTAAGCTCAACCATCGCCTTGTTGATCATTAACTTGAACTTACCTGGAATGCATATAGTTTGTTAGAAATATTGCATAGAGTTTTTTAAACTTCAACATCACTTTTGTATGCTTATAATAGTTATGCAAGGACATTATCATATAGGTTTTATTGAGCTTACTTTAATTCCATAACCACTATGAGCATGTCTAAATACAATGGTAACGTAAGTGCATGTATGAAGGTATCTACAATACCAATAATCTAAACATTTGTTTGTCTGAGACTCAGTTTGCAATTGAAATATTCCTTATTATTATTTTAACCAAAATGAAATACATGAAGTTCTCAAAACTCTAATCCAAGCTAATCATTTCTTTAATCTCCACTTTGTCTCCCCATTGCACCTTTATAAAAAAAATTCAAAATGGATAAATACAAATTTACTTTAGTTGTCTTTCTTGAGTAGAGAGTTTGCACCATTCACTGGTAAACTTCAGTCATCCCAATCCTATATATCCAAACATACACTAAAAGATCTTATATGTTACGTTATCCATGGTTTCTAATAACTAGTGAAGGGAACACTTCACGATAGCTTTATTCCACCTTTTCCCTCAAAAAAAAAAACACTTCACGATAGTACTTTCTCTTGTAGTAAAGAAATCAATGTTACATATTTGTCAAGTTATTTTAGATTGCTACTCAGCTTACCTGTCCTGCTATGGTTTGGAAGCCCAAATTCAGGCCACCAAATAATCCATCTCTCACTTGTGTACACCTTAAATCAAAACCAATAAAAAACTCATCAAATAAATCACCAAATTAAAATTTTTAAACCCAAAAATAAAACAATCATACCTCTCTGAACTTAAATCCCATGCACACAAAATTCGAGTTAGGAAAAAATCGAGTAATCCCCTGCATACAAAAAATTAAAAATTAGAATGAGAATTCGGTTAAAGAGATCAAATTTGAGTCGTCGTATCGCATATAGAGGCTCTTGATTCGGTGGAGGAGAGTCGTCGATACGGAGTCGCTTGATATTCACGCTTGATTTGGTGGAAGGGAGTCACCGATACGGAATCATCAGCGGATCAGATATCAGCGACGACCTCTTGTTTGGGGTTCGACATTGGATTTGGATTTGGATTTGCTTTGAGATTTTCAAAATTTCTGAATTAATTTTCAAATTTTGAATTTTTTCAAATTTTCAAAATTTAAAATTTTTAAAATTTTCTAAAGTTTTGAAATTTTAATTTTTTAATTTTTTTTAAATTTCTAATTTTTTTTAAAATTTTAATTTTTTAAATTTTCAGAATTTCTAAAATTTCTAAAATTTTAATTTTTAAATTTTTAAATATTTCAAAACAATTATTTTTATAAAAAAAATTTAAACTTTTTAAACTTTTTAAATAATTTTTAATAATTTTTTGATTTTTTTTTGAATTATTTTTAAAGTTTTAAAATTTTTAAATTTTTTAGTTTTTTAAAAAAAATTAAAATTTTATTTTCTTAATTTTTGAAGAGAAGAGAGAGAGAGAGAGAGAGAGAGAGAGAGGGGGGGGGGGGATTTGAATTTGAGTTTTGGGGGAAAACTTTTGGGGGAGAAAATGTGTTTTGTGATGTTAGATCTGGGACTTTGATTTTGGGGGGATTGAAGTAGAGCCACTTGATAGCTTCCTCTGTGTTTTATTGTGTGTGTGTGTGTGTATATATATATATATATATATATATATATATATAGCTTCCTCTGTGTTTTATTGTGTGTGTGTGTGTGTGTGTGTGTGTGTGTGTGTGTGTGTGTGTGTGTATATATATATATATATATATATATAGCTTTCTTCGGTTGCAAACGGGTCTGCGTGCACAGACCCGTGCGAACTGAGATCTGGGTCGTTGGATCAAGATCCTACGACCTAGATCTTTTTTTAATATAAATTTTGCCTTAACCCGTTCTTGGAAACGACGGGTAAAGGCAACCCATCGTTTCCAAGAACGGGTTAAGGCAAAGGTTGATTTTTTTTAGTTCTGTATACTCCATCTTCTTCTCTCGATCTCTCCCACACTCTCTCCCGTTTCTTCCCGAACCCAAACCTAATTCGGCCGAAATCTCACTCCGGAGACTCCTCTCTCACTTACCTTCTCTATCATTCTAGCGGCTCTCTCTCTCTCTTCCGTTCGCTGCTCCCCAAGCCAGAAAACCCTAACCCTAATCCAAACACAAACCCACCTCCTCCGTTCGCTCCTCCTCCTCTGTCCGATCTTCCTCCTCCTCTTCCATTCCCATACAATCTCTCTCTCCCAATCTCTACTCCAAACATCGAAACCCAACTCTCTCATCGTAACTTCAAAAGCAAATCGAAACCCTAGTTTGGCCACAACATCTACATTGGCGAAATTCGCAGTTATTTTGTAAGGTAATGACTAATTATTTGCCTTAGTAGTTGTATTTTCGTTGATTTTTCATTTTTTTCTTTTTCCAATTACTTGAATATATTAAAATTGCTTAAAAAATTGGTAGATGTAGATTTATGTAAGTAGTATTTTGATGAATTTACATGGTACAATTGTAATTGTAATTGTTGTTGATCGATCGACGATATTGTAGATTGAGTCGTATTTAAAATCGTTCGATATATACTAAATTACATAAATTTTTTCAGTGCGGTTAGACTAGAAAACTCGGCAAACGACCTCCAAACAAAACGAAACTTTGCGAGTAGATTGGTCTCACGTAGCACAAGCCACCCCAACTTGTAGAAGTGAGTTTTAACTCACGGTTCGAGAGATACGACCGTGTATCGCTTTTGGTTAAAAAAACCCAAATAAAGTGGTACACAGCCGTATCTCGCAAACCGTGACTTGAAAATCACTTCTACAAGTTGGGGTGGCTTATGTTATGTGAATTCGACTAATTTACAAAGTTTTATAAATTTTGGATGCCATTTGTGTGGTTTTCTCACGTTCCTCAAACAACAAGTAAATGACTTAGAAATTTTTTCGTGCGCTTAGACTAGAAAACCCTGCAAACGACCTCCAAAAAATATGAATCTTTGTGAGTAGGTTGGTCTCACGTAGCAAAAGCCACCCAACTTGTAGAAGTGAGTTTTGACTCACGGTTCGAGAGATACGGCCATGTATCGGTTTTGGTTAAAATTTACCCAAATAAAGCGGTATACGGCCGTATCTCGCAAACCATGACACAAAAAACACTTCTACAAGTTGGGGTGGCTTGTATTATGTGAATTCAACCAAGTTGCAAAGTTTTATTAATTTTGGATACCGTTTGTGCGGTTTTTTCACATTCCTC
>CM030367.1:91093620-91096120 GCA_017893485.1 Hemerocallis citrina
TCTCCTCTCTGTCTTCCCCAACAGACAGAGCACCTCTTCACCTTCCCCGACCTCTCATCTCCCCCTCATCGCAACACTGCTCGACCGAAGCAAACTACTTCTGCCGCCATTATCATACTCATCGTCTTCCTCATCAACACCAACCGCCCCGCCTCGCCATCTTCCATCCTTGCTTGCCCATCGAGCACCATCATCTACCCCAGTTGCAACCACCCACCGAACCCACCCTCCATCATTGACTGCACCATTGCCCCGTTAGCAACCTCGACGTCGCAATCGCCAGTACCCCCGCGTCTTCCTCACCGTCACCACAACCACCATGATAACCTTCGCCAACACCCCATCCTCCTCCTTGTTCTCCTTGCCGACTATCGGTCACGAAGACCCCCCCCCCCCCCGCGAAACACTTCGCCACTCGACCAACCCTCGAACCCACTACCGCAAGCCTCGCCGTCAACCCTGAGCACCAACACCCATGCACCGTCGCTGCCCTGAGGGCCGCCATCGACCGCTCAGTTGCCTCCTCGCTAGAGCCTCGCACCATCACTCCTCTTCGCTGCTCCTCCCGGATCACTGGCAGTAACCAGCCACTGCAAGCACCCACCCCTATGCACCGCCAGCGTTGCCCCCTCAGACCGTCAACCACCACAGTGCACCACACCGCTGCCGCTCGAGCACCATCTGAGCCCTCCTCTGTTTTGATCATCAACAGTGCCCCCCTCAAATCACGGTCGTCCGATCGTTGATCATCGCGATCATGATCACTTCTTGATCTGTTGATCTTGGTCATTGGATTTGCATTGATCATCATCACCATCGTCATCATCATCATCAAGACTTGATCTCAACCATCAAATCTCTTTTGATCATCGCGATCGTGATCATCATCTTGATCTTGATCTTGATCTTCAATCACGTCTGTCGGATCTCCCTTGATCATCGCAATCATGAACATCATCTTGATCTTGATCTTCGATCTCAGCCGTCTGATCATCTTATCGTGATCCCTATCAAGATCTGTGCAGATCCATTCGATCAGATCTTGATCATCATCATCAAGGTCATCACCGACCATTGATTGCCATCTTGATCTTGATCCACATCGAGATCCGTGTCCGATCGTGATCATCACATTTAGATCCACTTGTTCGCGATCATCGCAGTTGCTCCGGGATTCTCATCCCGTTATTCTCAATGTTTTGGATCTAACGTCATTGTTAAAGGTAAGTCATCTCGCCCTCGAATTGTATTGTATCGCATTTGAGATTGTTTATTAAACCCCGCAAATAGATCTATATTGATTATCATATATCTGCTATTGTTATCTATCATTGGGATACTACAAATTTACACAAGCAAATCAAAGTAGTATTCTTGACTTCGTGTCGTCTTTTACCTCCAATTTATAGAGATCTTGCATGCATTCATCTAGTCAATTATTGAACATATGAATAAGGATTGTTATTGTAGTTCATGTCATAACATTACACAACTATTGTAGATTGTATGCTAATGTTGTTTGTTATATGATTGATGTTGGTGTATTAGTTGATTGTGATTAGTAAGATTATGGACATTACATATCTTGATACCATGTTCACATAGATGTAACTTGCTATGATTTATGTTGTCGACCCCTAACTCATCGTTAATAACATTTTAATTATTTTATTCTTGAAAAATATATTGAGGCCCTGAAATTTACTGTCAACTTGAACATTGTCATGCTATTTCGACCTAGCAACTGTCATCAAAATCAATAACTTTCTGAATATGAAATGTAGCTCCATGTGTCTAGTTTCCAGAACATCAAAAATTATTGAATTCTGACTTATATTGCATGAGTTATGACCATTTTACTGCTGCTGCATTTTGTTTCCAGATTTATGCTTATACCATGTTCACTTGATTAAATAGATGAACTAATGATGAAATATTACCATGATAATTTCCACATTGATATTTAACATGCTTAGAGTAATGAAAATTATTTTTTATGATTTTTAAAATGAATATTTACTTCTTTTACAACTAAAACTCATTAGCATCGATAACCAGCCAGAATCTATAACCTGTAAAGAACACTATAATTCACCTAGCTACTGTTGTCGGATTTTGGACTTTTAATATGCGTTGGAACCGGGCAGGAGTCTTGTTTTTAGAACTTCTGACGGATCCATATTTGCTATTATGTAGCAGCAGGAAATTCAATTTTAGTACATCAACCTACTTGTAACTCCTAATTCTGGATTTTTTGTATTTTTGTTTATTTTGATTATTGTAATTGGATTCCTTTATTATATTATATTTTGGCTTGTTTGTTTCTTTATTTCTCTCTTGATCGATCTATGTTCTTTTGGTTGGATCCTGTTCTCTTTGCAACTTTTGCTCTTTCTATTTTGAGTTCGATTTGTACTCCTTTGTGTTCGTCTCATCTCATTGCATTCATTTTTTTTTTTTGGAGCCAAAACCGAAATCCAGAACCCACAAAATCTTAACT